>MU854429.1:83307-103628 GCA_033296685.1 Parachaetomium inaequale | reverse complement strand
TCTGTCTGTCTGTCTGTCTGTCTGTCTGTCTGTCTGTCTGTCTGTCTGTCTGTCTTCACACAACCCGTTTTCCGTTGTCAGTTGTTCTGGGTTTGAAGGAGTTGATTGATGTTTGGTAATAACAAAGAGGACAGACAAGAAAGAAAAGAACAACAACCAGACACAGTTTCGTTCACAGACACTCGGGTCTGTACTTAGTGTTTGTTGACGGGCGGTCTTCCCCTGACTTTTCCTTTGTTCGGATTCGTTTTTTTTTTTGGAATGAGTTTGATGAATGTCTAGGTTACTGCAAATTCCGAGTTGTCACAACTTGAATAATCCACGCCCTTGTTCTGTCTGGTGAGGAGCGTGTGGTCGGCTAGTTTGGGGTTTCTTGGTTTTTCTTTTCTGGCTGGTGTTAAGGTGGGGGGTGGGGGGGATAGATTAGCAGTGGACAGTGGGAATTATCAGAAAATCATCTTTGTCCTTTACTTTCAGACTGGCTGGAGTGGGAGAAGCATCAGGATTTGGATGGTTTCACGTTGAAGTTGCATTGACAAGGTAAGGGTACGCTGGTTGGGGGCGTTTCCAAGGACGAAGACGCAAGGTACTGCTGCCAGGAGTTGTATGCGAGTTGGGTTGGGTTGGGTTTAATGACGACGGATGATAATTGACACATCGGATTGTTTGTACTATTGCTTCTCTGTGAGGGGGATGGGGACTCCCTGGCCTGGAGAAGAGAGGTTGACTGCTTGGTGGCGCGTCGTCGGTAGATGGAGGGCATTTTAAATTCAAGCACCACCGGTCATGTTGGCTGTGGGTAAGGTACAGTCTTGGGTACGAAGAATGGGAAAAGGGCAAGGGGTAAGCCTCACAAGACAGCCTCGAATCTGCAGGCAAGCGGCTGCTTATATCCTCGCAACGATGTTTTCTTCACGACAACAGCTACTTCCCCCCATACACTCCGGGAAGGGAAAAGCATAGCATCTCAAACCAGCGTACCCCAGTTCTGCCAATGCACATGCCATGTATGTATGTATGTATGTACATCATGGATGGGAACGAGTCCGGAAGAAGCAGTGAGACGGGTTTGTTCCACAGCACCCACCCGAACTCCTGTTACGCAGCGGCAACTTGGCAGAAACGGTAGTCCAAAAAAAGGTCTCAGCTCGTGAGTCGCGCACCTAATGCTTCTTCCGGCCCGAGAAAGAACCCAGACCATAGCCGGCCACACAGCCACAGGTGTGACAGTCCGGGAGATAGGCCGCGGTTTCCCCGGGGGACTGACACCAAGATCGACACATGCACTTCTTTCCGGTGCACGCCTATCATTATCTCATCGCTGCTCGACCGCCGTCCAGTTTTCGGGGAGCTTTGGGCCTGTCAGTGTTAAGGGGGGGTGGGAGAGGGAAGGGTTGGCAGTCACCGCCACTAACGCATCACAAAAAGCAGGCTTCACCAACACGAGTGCATCTTGTGAGCTGTAGAGTGTCGCTGGACTCCAGTAAGCTGCTGAGGATGCTTCCTACTGGATTACCGGAGGATGGAGGTCCGTAAGTAGGTGCGGAAACAGGACATGTAAGTCTCGGAAGCGCAGTCGCGGTCACCCCCGGTTCTCAGAATTCTCATGGTCCGATTCGCGGGCTTTGACGAGGGCCTGGCGGACAATGACGGCGTTGAGTTGTAGTCATGGCTACGAGCCAGGTTCCAAGAGGAGAAAGTTTGCTCGTTGCTGCTGACTTTGGGCGTGTGATCCCCCCTGGGGTTTCATGCCGTGTTCCCCGTCCGCGGTCGAGACCAGATGGGATGGAACCGTAGGCCAGGTGCAAATTCCTCTCACTAGCATCAGTAGGTGAGTTTTGGCACGTTTTAGTTGCCCCGGGGATGGTGAATTGACGTCTGTATCAGCCACCGGCTCTGTATGACAGATGCGGCATGGGAGTCGCGATGTTTGTGGGACGGCCAGCTTTCAAGTCTCATACGCCGTTGGCAGCCAGCTTCTGCGGCATGCTGTAATACCGAGATTGAGGCGTTTTCACGTCGTGGATAGTTGCTCTGGAGACGTCTCGGCTGCCAGTCTCACACAGTTGTTATGTGCCGATCGAGCCTATACCGGAGAGGCTCGTGAGGCGCAATACAGGACAGACAACGAGAGCCACTAGGACCGCTTCGAGGCGGAAGCAGTCATGTTCTCGTTGAGGCTTGTCGAGCCGGAGCTCTCTGGTGATGGTACCTGGATTGCAGTCCGCGGCACTTAGCCTGGCCGGGCTTGGAGTGAGCCTAAGCGGGCAACTGTCCCCCCCACGAGGAGTCTTGTCCGGCCGCGTGACGGCGAGACGGTGTGCCTTCGCAGGGCATGATTCATTGCAGGTGCCGGTGACCAAAAATAGTTCGTGCCACGATCCGGCAAGGCGAAGGTTGCCGCACCTTCTCGAACCGCATGACGGGCCGGACAGTCGGGGGTCCGGCGGTATCATGGTGGTGGTGGCAGTGGTGATGGTCGTGATAGGGGAAAGTTGCCAAAACCAGCTGACTCGGATTGGCTGTTGATATGGTGCCGCGGAAACGGACGAAGGGAATATGTCGAACAGTTTGGAGGTTGCGCTACGAGGTCCCCCCGGGCTAGTGGGACTGAAGGGGATGGATGAACTGGTTGTCGGTCCGTGACTCGGATGATCTGCTGTCCACTGGCACTGCATGTAGCAGGCAAATTCAGCTTATTGCAGGACACGCAGAAAAAAAGTCTGGAAGGATCCAAAGGCGAGGGGTTTTGAGTTGGAAGCGGGTGCAGCCGCAACTTGGCGCACATCATGATCTTGTTGTTTGACAGGCTCAGATTCAACATGAACTGCCACACGACGTAGCTGCCAGGTAACGGCGAGGCCCAGTTGGAATATAGAGGATTTCCATGGTGCCTAGAGGCAGGCAAGATACCTAATTTCCACCTCGGGTTCTGTGCCCCCCTCCGGCTTGGCCTTGCCATACCTGAGGCCCTGGATCGACAAGGCAGTGGGCGCTCGCTCTCCAGGATTGCCTGGCATCGCTGCGGTGCTCTCCCTCCACTCTGCGAAAGAAACCACAAAAGGAGGCCAGGCAGACTGCCCTGGAACAAGGGCGTAGGCTGCTACACCTAGGTACCTGTACCTAGCCAGGGCCGCTTGCGTCGAGTACTTCCAGGTTGCAATCAGCTTGTCGATCGCCTACAGCTCTCATGGGCGTCATGTGAAACCGGCCCTTCGAGGTTGTCTTGCCGCAATTCACGGTATCTGTCTCTCTGGATTTGAATTTGTCTCGAGGTTTTGGAGCAGGAACGGAGGCGGGTGATTGCTGCAGTGCTTCCATTGTGCCCTAGTTGCAGCTGCACTGCAGCTGGCAGGAAAAGCTTGGCGGGGGGCTGACCAATTATTGCCCACTGGGACGAGCCTCTCCCATTTCCTCACCTGGCAACAACGACATGCCATCTCTTTCCGCAACACCAAGCCTCGGGATCCCACCGCTACTACACCTCCAACAGGCTCCAATGGACGGGCCAGAAACGAAACGAAACGAAACGAACGGATAGCAGGTGGTCGAGGGATTGTTTTGGTGCACTTCCTCGCCCGCGCCGTGCTGCGGGAGTCCGTGCTGGTCGGGGGGGATGGGGGGAAGTCCGTCCCGCCTGCCGATACTTTCCAGATTTTCCAGGTTTCCGGGGAGGATGAGGGTGTCCAGCGAGCCGGGGGGTGTCCTCCAGCGCTGGGACGAGCTGGGCAGATGTGGTGCAACTGCAGCAGCCCTTCAGAAATCCAGTCGTTGCTGTCGGGACCAGGAGAAGGCGCGATTCCTCGGCGCTCATGGAACCCCACCGGGGCCTATCCGACAGGGCTTCCAGCTTTCTTCCGTTCCTCTGCCTACCCAGGCCAGGTATGAGACGGTGGCTGGCTGCTTCATCGGGCAGTCGCTAGGAAGGTCGGTGCACAGCATGGCGCCTTGTCCGGAGCTCCTGCTCTCCAGCGCTGCTCCTTCCCGGCCGTTTCGGTGGCGATGTTCACCTCTGGGGTCCGGGTCCACGGGTGGTACCAGCTCTTTCTCTCGGCCTGGCAGAAAGAGGCAAGTCTATAGGCCTATCAATGTCGCTTCAGCACCCAAGGATGTCACAGCCGGCAAAATGCGTGCCGTGGTTTCGTGCTTCTTAGGTCCGTCGAGGCGGTCCCTTGACCACCATCTGCCATCCCCAACTTTTTGTCCGATGTTTACTTTTGCACGCATGCTTCTATAAGACGCCTTGCCCCGCGTTGCTGCCAGTCGTTATTAGAGTTTGGTTTATTTCTTTAGTTTGCAGCTTTCTACAGCCACGCCCAGACCGACCCGCCATCCCGTCGAGCACCGGCGCGATACCACGCTCTCCCGGGACACCATGGGCGACAACATGGCGGCCGACCTCGACGCCACGTGGGCCGAGAGACCGGCCTTCCTCCTCTTTGGAGACCAGTCGCTCGACAGCCACGGCTTTCTGGCCAACTTCTGCCGCCAGGCTAGCCAGGGCGAGCTGGCCAAGGCCTTCCTGCGGCAGGCCACTCACGCCCTGACGGCACTGATCGAGAAGCTCCCCGCCGTGGAGCGCACAGCACTGCCCGACTTCCGGTCGTTGCAGCAGCTCAATGAGCGATACCATAACGCGGCGCTGAAGCACGCAGGCATCGACGCGGCGCTGCTGACAATATCGCAGATCGCCCACTATCTCGAGTGAGTTGTAACCGTCTGCGGGTGTCCCGTTCTCTCCTCCGCTTTGCTTTCATCGCTAACCACGCGCCTCAGTCACGCGGAAAAGCACTGCGGCGACATCACACGACCCGATCTCACCCTTCTCGTTGGCCTCTGCTCGGGGCTCTGGGCGGCAGCGGCCATCTCGGTGGCGCCGTCTCTGCCGGACCTCGTCCATGTCGGCGTCCAAACCGTTCTCATGGCTTTCAAGACGGGCTCATATGTCCACGCGATTGCCCAGCGGCTGAGCCCGACATCCGACCGATCGGACAGCTGGACCTACATTTTCCCCAAGATGAACCAGGACGACGCCACTGCGAAGCTAGAGGCCTTCTGTGCCGCAGCCGTGAGTATCCCGCCCGCCGCTAGACGGACGCTGAGGCCGAAAACTAACCATCTGTCTGACAGGGCATTCCGCCTGCTAGTCGCGCATATGTTAGTGCGGTATCTGATAACAACATTGCCATATCCGGTCCCCCGAGCACACTGGATGCCCTGGTCAAGAATGGGATCCTCCCGACAAAGCCAACCGCCATCCCCGTCCATGGCCCCTACCACGCGCCCCATCTGCATTCCGCCGTCGACGTCGGGAAGCTTCTGGAGCTGGACAAGCCAGAGGTGGCCGGCGCCTTGTACAAGACGCAGCCGCGATCCCCCATCATGTCCTGCGCCACTGGGACTTGGTTTCCCGCCACGGATACGAAATCCCTCATGGCATCAATTGCCTCTACCATCTTGAACGAGCCTCTGATGTTCGCCGAGGTGCTTTTGGGCTGCAAAGCGCGTGCCAGCCAATTTGAAGACCCAAAATGTCTCATCCTCCCCCTCGGCCCAACCCAAAATGCAGAGACGCTCCAGCAACTGCTCGCGGACGAGAAGGGCCCCAATCTGAAGGTCGTTCTTCGCGCGCCGCCCCCTGTGTCGCGCGAGAGCACGGCGTCTAGTGTAGGGAACCACGGCCCGAGCGGGAAGTGCAAGCTTGCAATTGTCGGCATGGCCGGCCGGTTCCCCGACGCCGCCAGTCACGAAGAGCTCTGGAAGCTGCTGGAGCAGGGTCTGGATGTCCACCGCGAGGTCCCCCCGGATCGCTTCAACGTCAAGACACACTTTGATCCGACCGGAAAGAAGGAGAACACAAGCCACACCCCATACGGTTGCTGGATCAAGGAACCCGGCTTGTTCGACCACCGCTTCTTCAGCATGTCGCCTCGCGAGGCTGTGAACACAGACCCCATGCAGCGGATGGCCCTGACCACCGCGTATGAGGCCTTGGAGATGTCGGGCTACGTCCCCAACAGGACACCATCTACCAGGCTCGACCGCATTGGCACCTTCTACGGCCAGACCTCGGACGATTGGCGCGAGATCAACGCCGCCCAGGAGGTCGACACGTATTTCATCACGGGAGGCGTGCGCGCCTTCGGGCCTGGCCGCATCAACTACCACTTCAAGTTCAGCGGGCCAAGCCTCAACATTGATACCGCTTGCTCCTCCAGCGCCGCGGCCATGCAGGTGGCTTGCACGGCCCTCTGGGCCCGGGACTGCGACACGGCTGTTGTCGGCGGCCTGTCGTGCATGACGAACCCGGACATCTTTTCTGGGCTCAGCAGAGGCCAGTTCCTCTCCAAGAATGGCCCATGCGCCACCTTTGACAACAAAGCCGATGGCTACTGCCGCGGCGACGGCTGCGCCTCGGTTATCGTCAAGCGCCTGGATGATGCCCTGGCCGACCAGGACAGGGTTCTCGCCGTCATCCTGGGCACTGCAACTAACCACTCGGCCCACGCCATCTCCATCACGCACCCCCACGCCCAAACCCAGTCTACCCTGTCGACAGCCATCCTGGATGAGGCCGGCGTCGATCCCCATGATGTCGACTACGTCGAGATGCACGGGACCGGTACCCAGGCCGGAGACGGCACCGAGATGGAGTCGGTCACCAATGTCTTCGCCCCCGTCAACCGCCCGAGGCCCAAAGACCGGCCGCTCTTCCTTGGTGCAGTCAAAGCGAACGTCGGGCACGGCGAGGCCGCGTCGGGCGTTACGGCCCTCATCAAGGTACTCCTGATGCTCGAGAAGAACATGATTCCGCCCCACGTCGGCATCAAGCGTGGCAGTGTAATGAACCAGTGCTTCCCCACGGACCTCGAGGCACGAGGCGTCAACATTGTCTTTAGCCCTACCCCATTCAGGAGGAGCGATGGCAAGCCGAGGCGCGTCTTCGTCAACAACTTCAGCGCCGCCGGTGGTAACACTGGCCTCCTGCTTGAGGATGCCCCGGCAGGTGTGGTGACCAAGATGGATCCTCGCACCCACCACATCGTGACGCTTACAGGAAAGGCCAGGGCTTCCATGCTCCGGAATGCTGAACGCCTCCTCAGCTGGATGAAAGGCCACCCTGGCACGCCCGTCTCGGACATTGCCTACAGCACGACGGCAAGGAAGATGCAGCACCACTGGCGGATGAGCGTGACCGGTACCGATCTTGAGGCTATACAGGCGGCCCTCGCAAAACGCCTCGAGCAGGAGGCAACACTTGCACCTGCCAAGTCGCAAGCGCCCAAAGTTGTCTTGGTGTTCACGGGTCAAGGCTCGCAATACCCGGCAATGGGCAAGGAGTTCTACCAACACCACTCGGTGTTCCGTAAGAGCATCGACGGCTTTGTTGACTTGGCCATCACCCACGGCTTCCCATCTTTCCTCCCGCTGATCGACGGCAGCGAGACCGACATGTCCAAGCTGTCACCTCTTGTGATGCAGCTTGGATTGACATGCTTCCAGATGGCGCTGGCCCGCCTGTGGGCCTCGTGGGGAATCAAGCCTGCCGCCGTCGTGGGCCACAGCCTGGGAGAATATGCCGCGCTCGAAGTCGCCGGCGTGCTCTCGGCCAGCGACGCCATCTACCTCGTTGGTTCTCGCGCCCAGCTGCTACTCGAAAGGTGCACAATCGGCAGTCATGGCATGATCGCCGTCCAGGGCTCAGTGGACGGAGTCCTGGAGGCTCTAGGCACGAGGGCCGCTGGCCTCAATGTCGCCTGCATCAATGGCCACTCCGAGACGGTCCTCAGTGGCGAGTCTAGTCTGTCACTCGAGATGGCGGCCTTCCTGACTAGCTCTAGCTTCAAGTGCAGCCACCTGAAGGTGCCCTTCGCTTTCCACTCCCCTCAGGTGGACGTCATCTTGGATGACTTTGAGAAGCTCGCCCAAGGCGTCAACTACAATACCCCCAAGGTCACCGTCATCTCGCCGGTGATTGGAGAAGTGATCCGAAGCCAGCCGATCAATGCCAACTATCTGCGCCGCCATGCGCGCGACCCCGTCAATTTCCTCGGCGGGCTCGTCGACGCCCAGCACTCGCACACTATTGATGACGAGACTGTCTGGCTCGAGATCGGCCCTCACCCCATCCTTACGAATGTGATCAAGACTACCTTTGGTGGCAGCACCGTGGCCGTCCCTACCATGCGCCGTGGTGAGCCATGCTACAAGACGCTGACGGGCTGCCTCTCGGACCTGCACAGCGCGGGCCTGAATATCGACTGGAACGAGTACCACCGCGACTTCGCCGACGCGGTGCGCCTGCTGGACTTGCCCAGCTACTCTTTCGAAGAGACGAACCACTGGCTCCAATACAACGGCGATTGGTGCCTCAAGAAGTTCAAGCTCTCGAAATTGGCGCCTGAGGTATCCAAACTGCCGACGACGACGACGGTGCAAAAGATCGTCAAGGAAGAAGTCGAGGACGGCGTGGCCACCCTCGAGATCGAGTCCGATCTCTTCCAACCGGAGCTTCGAAATGCTGTTTGTGGCCATATGGTCAACGGGGCCCCGCTGTGCCCGTCTTCGCTGTACGGCGACATGGCCATGACTGTGTGCGACTACGCCTACAAGCTGCTGCGGCCCGAGACGAGCAAGATCGGCTGCAATGTCGCGGAAATGGAGGTTCCCAAAACGCTCATCTTCGACGACAAAGTCAAGAGTCAGATTCTGCGCTTGACGGTGAAGGCCAATGCCGAACTTGGCTTCGCCGACCTAGTCTTCCACACCGGTAAGGACGACAAGAGGACCGAGCACGCCCGTTGCAAAGTCTACTACGGCAGCCTCGATGACTGGCAAACCGAGTTCGACAGGGCCGCCTACCTCATCAAGTCCCGTGTCGACCTCCTCAAGGAGGCTGAGCAGCGGGGGGCTGCCTCGAAGATCGGCCGCGGCTTGGCATACAAGCTCTTCTCCGCCTTGGTCGACTACGCCCCGCGCTATCGGGGCATGGAGGAGGTTATCCTCGACAGCGCCGCTTGTGAGGCGACGGCCAAGATCCGCTTCCAGACGACAGACCAGGACGGCACCTTCTACTTCAGCCCCTACCACATCGATAGCGTCTGCCACATTTCCGGCTTCATCATCAACGGCACCGACGCGGTGGATTCGCGCGAGACAGTCTTCATCTCGCACGGCTGGGGCTCGATGAGATTCACCGAGATCCCGGATGCGAACAAGGAGTACCGCAGCTACATCCGCATGCAGCCGATTAAGGGTAGCAAGATGATGGTCGGCGATGCCTACGTCTTTGATGGCGACAGGATCATCGGCATGACGGGAAACATCAAGTTCCAGGCCATTCCGCGCAGGGCTCTCAACCTCATGCTCCCTCCGCGCGGCGCCCTAGCGGCTGCTTGCGCCCCTACCAAGCCAGCGCCTGCCGCAAGCTCGACCAAGGCCCCCCCTGCGACCAAGGCGGCTGCTCCCAAAAAGAAGAAGAAGGAGACGGTGACCGAGGCTAACATCGGAAAGGTCAACGAGGGGTTGCGGTCGGTGGTCGACACTGTCATGGAGCTCCTTGCTGGGGAGGTTGGCTGCAAGCAGGACGAGCTCGCCGACAACATCACTTTCGCCGATATTGGCGTTGATTCCCTGATGTGTCTGACGGTCGCTGGCAAGATACGTGAAGAGATGCAAGTCAACATTCACTCGAACGCCTTCATCGACCACAACACCATCGGTAAATTCAAGGACTACATGAAACGGTTCGAAACGGCAGATCGCCAGGAGAGTGTGGAATCCCAAGGCTCGGTAGAGTCGTCGGATGACGACTCGGGCGATTCCGACTCGGACTCTAACGTCACGACACCGCCTGACGAAAGCGAAACCCATTCCGTCAAGAGTGGCGTACCAGCCGCCGAATCCGGCAAAGGACTGCAGGATTTCATCCACGAAGCGATTGCCAAGGAAGTGGGGGTCAAAGTGGAAGAAGTCCGTGGCGTGGCCAAACTGGGAGATCTCGGCGTCGATTCCATCATGGGTCTGAACATCTGCGGCATTCTCCGTGAGCGGACCGGCGTGGATATCCCGAATGACCTCTTCCTCACGCACCAAACACTCGCGGAGGTGGAGCGTGCGCTGGGCGTCAACAGTGCCGCCGAGAAGCCTGCCACACGGAAACAACGGTCCAAGGAACAACCCAAGTCGTCCTCTGCAACTACCGCACGCGAGCATCCTAGGATCGGCCTTGAGGAACCCGCCCCTCCCAAACCACCAAGGCCCACCAACATTGTCGACGAGTATCCCCACCGCAAGGCTACTTCGGTCCTCTTGTCTGGGGCAAAGGATGGGCCCAGGCACCTGTTCATGATCCCGGACGGCGGCGGGTCTGCGACGTCGTACACCCAGATCGCCGGGATTGGGGGCGAGTGGAGCGTCTGGGGCCTCTTCTCGCCCTTCATGAGGACACCGGCCGAGTATACTTGTGGCGTCTACGGCATGGCGACCAAGTTCATTGCCGAGATGAAGTTTCGCCAGTCGCATGGCCCCTACTCGGTTGCGGGGTGGAGCGCCGGCGGCGTCATTGCGTATGAGATTGTCTACCAACTGACGCAGGCCGGCGAAGAAGTCGAGAACCTCATCCTCATCGATGCCCCGTGTCCCGTCACCATCGAGCCGCTTCCTCAAGGGCTCCACGCATGGTTCGCCTCGATCGGCATGCTCGGCGATGGCGACCCGTCCAAGGTCCCCAAGTGGCTGCTTCCCCACTTTAGCGCCTCGATCACGGCCCTCAGCACTTACAACGTCAAGCGGATCCCCGACAAAAAATGCCCCAAGGTGATGGCCATCTGGTGCGAGGACGGCGTGTGCCACCTCCCCACCGATCCCAGGCCGGAGCCGTATCCCAAGGGCCACGCCCTCTTCCTGCTCGACAACCGCACCGACTTTGGGCCCAACAGATGGGACGAGTACCTGGACATCGACAAGATGCAGTTCAGGCACATGCCGGGCAATCATTTCACCATGGTGCAGGGCGAATTGGTATGTTTCTCCCGCCCCGGCATATCACACAAGGTTGATGGCATGCTAACTCGGCGGCACAGGCCAAGCAGCTTCAAGAATTCATCAGGGAGGCCCTTATGGGGTAGTCGCGGTCCCTACATCGGCAGCGGAGCCGGCAGTCTGGAAACTGCCGCGGCTCGTTCATGTTTTAATCTTGTATTTGAATTTGGCGTACAGGCATATCTAGCAGTACTCATCGACATGGGTAGAGATTGTTTGGTGCTGGCTTTGGGCCTGGTGATGGGTTCCTGTCATGGGCCCGTCGGTTTACCAGGGCGACACTCGATATGCCAGCGAAGTGGTTACTGTGTTGTTTGAGATTAAATAGCGATGTCCGCTTTTGTTTTTGCCGTTGCTGTTGTTTGTTGTCTGTGTTGCTGTTGTTTGTTGTCTGTGCTGCTGTGGTTGTTTTGTCTATGCTTGCCTCGTGTAATTGGCTTGTCTGTCTTTGGCCTTGTCGGCAGCCTACCATCGTCATCACCATCACCACCATCCCCATCACCATTACTTTACCATCAGCAGAGAGGGGGGAATTGACTGCCGCCTGGCTCTGATGGGGAGTAATCACTGCTGCCCTGAAGGGTAGGCAGAGTCGGCAGACAGAGAGACAAGCGGCTGTCCCGTCTGAACACGGTTCCGGTGGGCTAAATCTGGGAGCGCCCGACGAGCCAACCGGCACACACCTCCACTGCGGGCAATGCTAATTTCATCAGTCGTCGCTGGCTGTCTTTTGTTTTTCCGGAGAGTTGAGGAGCAAGGCCTCTCTTCCTTGGAACGTTTCTTTTCCAGAGGCATTGAAGAGCAAGGTCTCTTCCGCAAAGAACATTCGCTGTCTGTGAGGCTGTTTTACGTTTGACTCCTTTCTGTGGCTTCCTGTGGCCTCATATGGCCTCCTCCGCAAGCTGTCGGTCGAGTACGCGGACACGGAGGGCCCATGGTCGCTCTGGCGCACAGCCGTCAATCGCGTCTTGAAGCTGGACTGGCTCAAGAGGGCGTGTCTGGTACTGTTCACTCCGATTTTGGTATAATTGTCAAAAGGCTTGGCCAATGGTTACTAACGGTCGGGGTTGAGGCGGGAGTGTTAGTCGCTGAGGAGGAGGAAGCCTTTCCAGGGAGCCACCGCACTTTTGCTCTGACGTCGACGTCAACAAGACATGAAGAACCTGGACAAAATGCAAGCCCCGCTCGGCCTCGGCAGAAGCGACGTTCATCTCTCCTCGACGACTACAATGGACGAATATTAGCCACGGGCAACAGACCCTCTGTCCACTTCGGTCAATTTACAATGACATAGCAATCACGTCACCGCTGGCTTCGCCGGGGAGGCTCTGTAGGAGTTTCCTAGACAACGTGACGGGGTGCGTTGTACGTGTTTTTACGTGCCGCATAAACCACCGCAATGGGATATTGGATGAGTTGTCCAAGCCAACGTCGGCGCGCGTTGTACGCCATCGTTCTTCACATACCGCAAAAGAACTACGCAAAGAAGCATATGACGTCTGTGCACACACGCCGTTACGGCCATGGACGGAACCGGGGAGTGTACTGGCGGACCAGAACGCGCTGATGCAGCCGGTCGTTTGAGCACGTGCCCCGGGTTCGCGCAACGACATCCGCAGTCATAGCCCCGGCGCGGCTCCGTATGGAAGCCGCTGGGATACCAAAGAGCTTTCCCACTTAGCTACGGTACAGGTACCCTCATGGCTCTTGCGCCCTCTCTGGGATACCTACCAGGCCGTTACCTAGATGGGCAGCCGAGGTGCTTTGGTCGATCAATGAAGGCAGACATGACTCACAAGACAGGCACTGGACCTGCCGTCGCCAGATGCAAGCTGCAACTGCGGTCGGGGATACCGGCGAGTTGATTCCGCCCTGCGCTGCGGAAAGAGGAGACCGAGTTTCGGGTTCACGGATCGCATCACCCCTGCGCGAATGTGCTAGTCGACGCTGCTTTCGGAGCTTGAGATAATCGAGGCCCCGGCCATGTCGCCGGATAGCATCCTACAACCCGCACCGCAGCTTGCCTGTCGTCATGGCTTGCTTTGGCGACCGAGCATCTCGGTCTATAGTCCCTTTCGCATGCTCTCTCAAACATGATCAGACGGACAATGGAACGGCATTACGTTCAAGGGCAATGACGTTGAAAGCTGCGGTAAGCTGGAAACGCTTTCCGCCGTTATATAAAAGCAGGAGCCCCCTTCACTGTAGAATCGGGTCTCTCGTCTCTCTTCAGACTCCCACAGCCTAGAACCGCTCTTCCTCGCCGGCTTCATCCGTTCTCCTAGCTCCTTTCGCCCCTCTTACGAACCCGCGAGCGTTGTTCCAATCTTTCTTTTTCTTCCTCTAGCCCCCCTCAAGCTCTCACAATGGATCCAGCAGCACCCAACGGTGCTCCTCATGACCAGGCCCGCCGTGGGGGCGGTTGTCGCTGTCGTCCCCCTCCTCTCCCCCTTCCCGCGCCGCGGAAGCGGAAGGCCTGCAACTTTTGCTTCAACCGCAAGATTGGTTGCGACAGCAACCCAGAAGGGTGCAGCGAATGTCGGTCCCGCGGCCTAACCTGTACGTACTCGTGGGCCAAACCACAGCCCAAGCGCGGGAGCAGGAGGAACGCCCAAAACCAGCACGCCCCGCCGCCAAACGCGTTTCCGGGCCCCAACGACGCTCTCGCGTTTGGGTCGCCGCTAGTCCCTGCCCCCATGTCAAACCAGCAGTGGGATCCGACTTTTGCGGCCTTCCAACCGGACGAGGGCTTCTTCTCGGCCGCCACCACCGTGCCCTCGTTCGACACACCACCAGCCGCGAAGCTTCTGCCGATGGAGTGGCTGACCATCCAGGACGACGTACCCGAGAACGCCTTCACCGACCCTGCGGCATGGTACGGACAGGTCAACTCGCCCGGAGCAGCGCCGCCAAGCCCCTGCGGATGCCTGGACGCGTGCTTGTCGGCGGGCCACGCGTTGAACATGAACCTGGCGGTGCCCGGTCCGTCGGGGCCGTCGCTGCCGCCCGCTCTCCGAGTCATCATGGCGACGGCAGTCGACAAGTTGCTCGACTGCATCGAGTGCACGACGAAGGCGTTCTTGCAGCAGCCCCCGGTGGCAGCCATGCTCGTCAGCACTCTGGCCAAGATCCGCTTCCTGTACCGGTACGTGGCTTCCACGCCGCCAACGCCGCCGGTAGACGGCCCGCTTCCTTCGGGTTGGGAACTGCCGAGCACCGACTTAGACTTTGTGGCAGCGGTCTACCGGCTTGAGAGCATATGCCAGAAGTGCGATTTTATTTTCAAGGGGCATGTTCAAGCGGGTAGCGAGGCTGACTTCCTGGTTCTGGACTTCTCGGACAAGCTCTTGGATCTCTGGCTCTCCCTTTCGGTGGGTGGAAGGCACGGGCACTATGAGGCGGTCATCGGGACCTCTGGGCAGCGGATACATGGTGGCGGGGCTCAGCGTTTAGTTTATTGATTGACTGATTGTACGTCATGTTTTTGGGCTGTTGGAGGGACAGTGTTGGCCGCAGGGCCTTGTATATACGGATTTAGACGGCATCCATCATGGTCGAGGGGCGGCAATTACAGCGAATTGTATGTACTAGGTGACTCCATCACACCTTTTCGCCGCTACGGAGATACCAGATATCTCGCTGACTTGAGTCCTCGTTTGTGTTTCTCTTGCGTGGCCGACGAGTTTGCTGGCCGCCGTGGTTCCAGCGTCTAGAAAACAAGCGCTTGATCTTTGCACTCAACCTTGGGCAATTTTGCCATGGATGGTGGTGATTACCTGCTACTTTCCCAATCCAACTGCGCAGTTAACTCCCACCTGTTCACCTTGAGGAGCTTGAGGAGGAGTGAGACCAGAGTGGGACAACGAGCTGGAGGTCTGGGGCAAGGCGGGCGCCAAATCATGGCCGAAGAAAAAAAAAACAAGGAACGGTCTAGCAACAACACACTGCATGCAGCCTGCACCTTTGGTGTTCAAGTTATGTAATGTATGTGCTGGGTGCTGAAAGAAGCGTTGAGACGGCCGAGGATGGTTCACAGGGGCTGTGAAAATACCTGTATTTCAGCACCTCGGCCACAGTACGCACCACTAATGGGCCATCTCTCCGACATCCAACATCATGCCAAACTTCCTACCAGTTTCGTCATCAATCCATCATCTTCAGTGCTCTCATCCAGTCTCGGATCCTACATAGGTACAGGTACCTACACCGAGGTAAGCTGAGGCCATCGGCAACTGGACGCGAGTGTTTCGGCTGGAATCGGAGGTGGGTGCTGTGCCGCAGGTCTCACAACCCGCCCGAGGGAGACGCAAGATGGAAAGAGAGATCCTGCACAAACTAAAACATGCTCGGTGCGCCCACTCAGTGACCCAGTTGAGGGCTGCCAGTGAGGTGAGCCGACAAGAACCGCCCCCGCCCCCGCTCTTCCCATCTTCCCTGCAAGCGTTCCTGCCTGATCGGGACGAGCGCAGGGTTGCTGGCCCAATCATGGCTTGGGGATCGCTGGTTGGCAGGGGTCCGGGGTCTCCCTCTTCCGCCCACCGTTCACTGCCAGGTGCCATGGAGGCCCGGGGCGGGGGGTGCGCTTTGCGTTTCGGTCCTTCCTCCTCGAGTGTTCCGAGTTTTTGAATTTTTTTTTTCATCACGTTTCCGCTCGTAGACGTCAGTTGCATCCTTCATTACGCAATCGTCGTTGCCCTTCCAAGCCTGCATGAACAATTGCGAGTTTGCAGCCCCCCTCCCCGCGTCCAATTCTTTCTATTTCGGGTCGCACAGCCCAGGCCACCCGGGCTGACGGCTCTTGAAGTTTTCCTGCTGGGAGCCCACTTCAGTCCGAGGGAAGAGGGAAGAGAATTGAGAAAGCCAAAATGGACGGTCATACGACTCCCCCATTGGCATGATCTGACTTCGGTCTAGCTCTAGCTACAAACTGAACCCAACCGATGCACAACAGCGTAGCAGTCCCTCCAGTCCCATTTGCAGGAGCCGCAAACGCCATCGACCAGCCGCACGCACTCTAGGGCCGGGCATGGCAAGCAAGAGATGCATGACGCACAGGAGGATTTGGAAAGCCCCGGACGGATCCGGCTGCAGCCACGTTGGGTGGCTGTTCCATCTGTGGACTTCTTGGGTCGCCTTATCCAGCAGAGTCTTTGGCTCTTGTACCCACCGTCTTCACCCGTTTTGAAACCAGCACAACACGCGACGCCAACACACACCACCACGCCCCGACCGGCCACTCCAAGCCCTGGATTATCAGCCGCCTTCTTGCCGTACCACCGGGCCGGGGACGGTAGAGAAGCCGTGACGTGGAGGTCATCCCTCCGAGCTAAGGCCTTCTGGCCAACAGCCGCGCGAGGCGACCGGATAGCCAGTAAAACCCTTACATGCAACATGGTGTCGTCTCCCGAGCACACTTCTGAAGCCTCGGGATTCGTGACAATTCGTTCATTCATTCACGAGCAGTATGCGGCCAGAGAGAGAGGCGGCATCTCAGGTCGAAACGCGAGATCCCGTGCCAAGATGCCAATCAGACTACCTTGTCGTGCTCATGCATTTTTCTCGACAGCCGACGACTGTTGTCGTTTCCTGATATCATACCACACTAATCCACGCCCGAGGGTCTTGGACTTCCTGATAAAATAAAGCCTTGAATTCGACCGACTCTCTCAGCCAGCCTTGGATACTAACTGCTAAAATAAAAAAGGCCCCCAAAAGGCGCGGCCAGGGCCTGGGCGGGAGGAGGGATGGAAAGCCACCTCATGGGCTTGACGCATGTCGATCATTGCCCAACACAGCCCTATGGACCAACCAACCCCTCGTGCGGCCCGGCCCTCAGCGTCACATCGGCCTGCCGGAACCGAAAAACGGCATCATGCAATGGCGATCTCGGCTGGTTGGGGGGGGGGACTCGGAGTCTCGGACTGAGTGACTGGCCAGCTAGCCACGTGGCGTGGCCGGTGAGAAAAACTGTCGTTTGTCAGTTGCCTCCGGACTGCTTGCTATGGGTGACAATTGTGGCCAGGAGAATATATATACTGCACTGTCCTAATGGGGCTGGGTGTGCTGTGATAAAACCGGGGAGGAGATTGCCGCCTGTCAGTTTACTGGTTTCCAATGCATCCATCCTGCACTTTTTCTCTGGGCACGTGAGCCTACCTATGGGTCGCCGCTAGCATGACAATTGGAGCATACAAGTCGAGAAGCAAGCTGAGGGAAAACAAGTGGCTATAATGCGGGGCGGGGCGGGGGCCTTGACCGGTCCGGACATGGGTCTATCGCGAGGGAGGCCGTGTGCTGGTGGGATGGGGTGGGACGGGACGTCGTCTTCTCCTTCTTTCCGTCCTATCCGCTTACACCCCTTTATGTTTCTTTGTTGTCTGTTAGTTAGCCTGGTGAATGCCCGCTCGAAATGCAGTTGGTCGTTTGGTGTTGATGTTGTTGGTTTCATGTCTGGGTGTCACGGCGGCCCGGGGCGCGGGAAAAAAGCATCCTTGGTAGCCGGCTTGGTTGGTTTGACTGGGTGACACTCGTTGGTGGTGGGCTGGGTTATTGCAGGACGGGAAGCCGACGATCCTCTGCTTGGCGACGCGGGCGGGAGGAAGGTCCAGGTTTGGCCTTGCGCCATGAGGAGGGTGCCCAGGTGTGCACTTAAGAGGGCTGGCGGTATCCAGTTTACGTGCTTTTGGAGCCTGCCGGGCATCATCAGGCTTCGTTCGGACCCGGCTACGGCCCCACTCTGTTCCGGCGGACTCGGGATTGTGGGGCCGCTTTTCGGAAGCCGGATCGGCTCGCGCTCGGACCTTTGTCGCGTGCTCTGGACTACCCCCGGCCGGGCTCGGCCGGGTGAGTATACTATATACGTGCATCCTTGATCCCGAAAGAGTGCTGTGGCTTCCCCGGTTCCGTTTCATCCCGGAACTAAAGACCCATGGAATGTAGTGTTACTTGTGTGTGCCCTGCCACAATCACAACGTCGACTCTCCCGTCTGAGATCAATGGTCGCCTCGTCTGGTGGCACCGGGTACCAATACAACTCCAGCCACTGCGTCTTCACGGCCAGGGAGAGTTTGGTATTATTCCCGGGAGCCCAAGGCCAGGTCGGCGACTAATTTAGAGTCTCCGACAATGAAGTCCGAACTGGCGGTTCAGGATATGTAAGTGCAACGGTGATTCCTGTTGGCACCCCTGTTGGCCAAATTGCTCGTCTACTCCGGCTTCCCTCAACGCCGGGTGGGTCGTGACGGAAAATACATCTCGAGAGCCCATGTCCATCTCGCCATACTTGACCTCGCCTATCCACACATTTGCTTGGCTCGTGGCGTTGCCTTGCCCCTGGCCAACATGAACAACCGTGAGTCAGGAGTCTGTCCGACACGGTCCGCGAGCCGTGCCAGCAACATCCGTGACATGGTTCCGGGCTTTATGTTGTGTATCCCACCCGCCTAGCCTCTCAATAACGATGCGTGTGTCGTCTTCCTCGGATCTCGCGCATCCATCAGCTTCTCAAGTGGTCATCCCGGGATACCCTCGGCCGCGATTCGGGGAGATACGAGACGGTTCTCGTGAAGAATGGCGAGTACGACCACACCACGTTTCAGCTGGTGGAGTCTTTGACAGCGACAGCGACCTGCTCCATGGCGACTTCCACAGCTTCCTATTTTGGTTATCGTCGTGTTGCCGTCACGACAGCTAGTACCATCTGCCGCTAGCCGTCTTACGGGGCTAGCAACGTGCATGCGGGTTGATGACGTGCATCGGCGAATAAGTAGTTCAAGACCGTTCCACAAGGCTACACCGGCGCAGGGACCATGACTCGGCACCCAGGCGACGCTTACTCGAGTAACTGGAGCCAAGTCCCTGGAATAAATCATGGTGGAACAGGGTTGGAGAGCACTCCCTCCTTGCCGCTTGCTGGGTTTGCCTTCCGGGTTAGATGGCGAACCAGACGGGTACTGGAAGGTCAAGTCAACAGCGCAATGCTATCAACGCCCTGAAGTGGTCGAGCTCCGCGTGAAGCCGTGGCCGACATGACCGGAGCCCCGAAGAAGGCGAGGCGTGGGGCTAAACCATTGCGTTGACTACATCGATGCCCGCCCTCACGGTCGGTAGGGCAGCCTCCGATTGTGCTTGATGGTTGTCCGGGTGAATTGTAACGATATGAGTGCAGCAGAGTCAGCCCATGAGGCCGATTCTACTTGTCGGATAAGATGCGAAGCGAGTGTTCGTCATCCTGCCTCCTGGTCGTTGATACCGGTTCCCGCGACGCTTGTGTGGGACTCCACGCTCCGTCCACGCAGAAAGCCGGATGGCTAAGCGTTGTAGTGGGTGTAAAACGGCAGAAACGGTTGTCTTGGCCCAGTATCATACTTTGAGCAAGTTTGATCACCAAGCGCGGCCGGATAAGACTCCTTCTTCCGCTCGCTGGCTCATGCACGGGACTTTGATATTGCAATTGCGAGAATATCTCGGATCCAGGAGGGTCCGGTACTGCGATGCCGATAGGCAGATGCGCTCGAGCCTGCCTCTGGTAAGAGATGTTTTAAGGCTGCGTGTGGGAACAGTCTGGCGAGCCGGGCGTCTGTCCGATGGCAGCCCCAGCAAACTGCTGCCGGGTAGCATCGTGAGGTGGTGGCCTGATTGTCGCCATCTCGTCAATATCGCGTATAGGGCCGGGGTGCCACGGCTGTGGGGGTTCTTGCCACGTGCGAATTTGGAGCCGCAGGGCTTTTGCAATGCCGCCAGGGACCGTCGCTGGGGTTGTCAAAGTGCGACTTGGTGCCTGAGCGAGGTAACCTGAGTACATTGTCAGTGACTAACACGCCCGCTCAGTTGGCCTCAAACCTGGCCGCTGGGCCAAGCACAGAGAACTGGCAGTGAGCGACTCGCGCGACATGTCACAACACCCCCACGGACGTCCGGCGCCGAAGCCCAGGGGCCAAGGGGCACATTGCCGCGTGCCATGCCAGGCTGCACCTAGAGGAGCCGGATCTTGGTCGCAACAACAGCCAGCGCCGTCGCTTCTCCACACATTTCGCCCTTCATTCATCATCGACACAGCGCGTTAGTTTGGTGCGTCTGACTATCCATCTCGGATGATTGACCGGGCTCGCGAACAACCAGGCACGATTACTGAGCGCGTTCAAGTGGTGCTCCCTCAATCTGCAGGCCCCGACATGGTCGTTACCTTACCTACCTACCTTGGTCTGCCACACCCGTCGTGGCACCGAACCCGCGGCACCGCTTGATCTGGCGTATCGGCTCTTACCTGGGGGGGGGGG
>MU854429.1:2013-83297 GCA_033296685.1 Parachaetomium inaequale | reverse complement strand
TACAACCCCAAACCGACCAAGCAACATGAACTGCGCGACAGGGAACACCTAACCAGGTGTGTGGTCCCGCGCTTTCGCCGGTCTCGCCTACTTCCCTGTCCCTCGTGCAACGAGCTCGCATCGACTGACCAGCATAACAACACGAACTCTCCAGCTGCAAGCCCGGACTGGTTTCGCCGATATTGCCATGTCACCAACAATAGCCTCCCCACAGCTCGGTTCGGCGGCGCACGAGGACTGAGTTTAGCCTGTTGGGCGCTTCCGACACAAGGCCATGGCGAAGCCTGCAGCACAGCGACCAGCTCCCGGGCTGCTGGCCGGCTCGTCTCTGTCGTGCCCCCGTCCTGCCGCGCCCTCGTGCCCTTCGAAATTGCCTGGGTCTCGTCATGCCGCAAAGGTCGCCTCCTGTTTCCGCTCCCGACGTGCCGGTCTGAAGGCGGGCCCGCACTACCCGCCGTCGCCGTGGAACTCTGTCTTCCCACCAAATCTTGAATGACGGGAGCACCGGGCGGCCGCGGCATGATCCAACTCTCCGCCGGACCCCGATACGAGGAGCCAAGAAGCTAATGCCGCTCCACCGTCACCAAGGATCTCATCTCCCGCCCATCCACTTGTCTCTGTGCAACCGGCTGAGGTGGTCCGCCCTGCGAGTGCAGCTTGTCTGGCTTCTTGTCCGCCGACCTTCAAGGCCCTCATGACGCTAGTCATGGTGTCATCGCATCACGCATCTCCTTCACCTTTGCTGCGTGTTGCTCTCGTGATTTACAAGTCAGCCTTGGCATTACGATTCGTCAGATAAGAGAGACACAGAGAGAAGCAGTGGTTGCAACCCTGGCACCAGCAGTTCGCGGCTGACAATGTGGAAGATTTGCCCAGGGATCTAGGGTCGCAGGCGGGCCACTGGCCGGCGATTGCACTACACCGTCGAGATCCCCAGGTCGCATTGAGAAGCCAAGCGAAGGGGAATGCCGTCCTAGGGCAGACCGATCGGCCATCTCTGGCATCACAACCGCCTGGCAGTGCTAAGTCAGGAGGATCATGGATCAATTCCGGCTTGCTGCGCGCCGTTGCCGGGTCTCTGATGCTCGCCCAATGAGGGTACAACACAAATCAAGATATCCCGCTCGAGGCTGTCCTCAGTTGTTCTTGGTTGTGTCCTGTTGCCCGTCCCGGCTCCCCCGGTTACCCCACGGGATCGGTTCGCCCAATTCACTGTGCTTGGCGTTTCGGAGCGACAAATCTCGAACTGGCGGCCGCTCCCAACGCTAAGCAGCCAAAACAGCCCCGTTTCCTAGGTAGTCTCGGAAGCGGGCTGTGGCGGGCCATTGTTGGCAGCGGAAAGTCTAGACCCTGGCCCGATTGCCGCCAGCAGGCATATCCCTCGTGTCAATATCTATGGCTAATATGGCGACGACGGGCCTGCCTGATATTGACCGCCAACCCCCTGCTCGCCCATCTGCACGAGGAGCGTCCCGACCGGGTTTTGGGGGCTGAAATCGCCCCCCAAGCGTATCATCCCGCTCCCCTCTGCTCCTCTCCCCAGACACAGGCACGAAGCGGCATGCCAGCGTAGCGTTGGAAATCTTCCGAAGAGAACTGCCCCACTTCGTTTCTGAACCCCGAGCATGCCGCCCGGGACACTCGCTCGTCGTCCCTATTGGAGGGGCTCTGTGTACCACGGGGAAAAGGCTTGTCTCTATGCGTCGACCCCTCCCCCCACCCCTCCGCTCACCCACACCCACACCCCCTGCTCGTTAACTAGCTCCCGGGGTGTGGGCCAACAAGGCGCGATGCCAAGCCGGCGGCGATGGAGCCTTGGATGAGCTTATTCTGAGTACCTCCCTCGGTCCCGTCAACAAGCAGTGGAAACTGAAAATTCCCGGATCAACGGCACGGCCACCACAACACTTGGTTGGTTATCGCTCACCCCCATCTGGGTAAAACAGCCCAACGTACGGTGTTTCATCTCGATCCGTGTCAAAGATCCATGATGCCACATGCCACAAACCAAAACAGAAAAATGCGAGACAATGATTGAGAGAAAGTCTCCGAGCGAGCCCCCATCCACACACACCTCTCTTTTTTTGTTCTCGACCCCGGCCTGTCTGTCGAGACTGCGAGGGCGGCGAATGCGACTGTTTCCAGGGTAACACGCCCCACCCAAGGCAAGAGAAGGAGAGAAACAAACCTCCATCATCGAAAAAGGGAAGGGCAAAAGGCGGGTGACGCAGTCAGTACATGCACGGGGGCGGAGCTCCGTTCTTTCTTTTCACTCACTCACTCACTCACTATCTACCCTCATTCATTGCCGGTGTCTCATGCTCGTCATCATGGGACGTCCTGCTGGTGCTGCTGACGACGCCTGCGACAGATAGACGGACTGATCGCCCCAGACGGTCTCATAGAGAGAGAGAGACTTGACTGCCGGCTGACTCGCAGACCAGACCCATCCCCATATGGTGCCATATACTACTGGTCCCAAGGTAAGTAAGCACCTGCGGCCGCCCTTAAGACATGAAACGGAAGCCGGTCACCCTGCTCTGGGAGTGCAGAGATCACATCACTAGCATGTGAGACATACCCCCAGGTTTAGATACTTTCTAGGAAGATATGTGTCAGTTTATTCCGGTTTGGGATGTTATTGTTGCTGCTGCTGTATGTTTCTGTTGCTCACAGGTAGCTTCCTGGAAATGGGCGTAGAATGCATCTGCTGAAAGTGACAGAACTGACGAAGCGGATAGCCCTGTCATTACGGACAGGGCAAGTTGCCAATGTGAAAAAGGTCATTTGTGGAGGTGAGGCAGCCACAGGGTCCATCGTAAGAAGAGTGACGGTCCACTCCAAAGAAAGCAGTGTTCTCGATTCTAGAGCTACTATGGTATTAAGAGAAAGCACTATCTTTGAGCAAAGAATGAATATGTCGAGCATCTGTAGAGTGCTGTGATTAGCACCACCCAACCGTGCCGGCCGTAAACTCCAAAGCCCCCTCCCTGCCAGAACCGCGCCGCCACGCAGATCTGGGCATTCGCATTAGATAAAGAGATAGTCAAAGAAGAGCAAGCCGGCTCTTTTAGACTCCCCTCGTCCCTGAGCAGTAGTACCAGCCCAGGCAGTCATCACCCCAGGACATCCATGTTCCAATTAGCCCCCAAAGCAACCAGCTTCCGCTTGATCCCATCCCCAATCCGTGAACTATAGCAGCTCTCAATGTCCTTGACGCCACAGGCGAGGATGCCGGCAGGGTTGTCCAACCCAACCGGCGCACCGCCGGGAGACGTCAACATGGGCACCCCGTAGCCGGTCCACATGTAGTCCACCAGCGTGGGATCGTCAGCCTGATCAATCATGATCTTGGCCGGCTCCTGCAGCCCAAGACCGCCGTGATTGTTGACCTGGACGTTGGAGTCCATCATCGATATGCTGTCCGCCCACAGGACCAGCGTGGCGCGGTACACGGCCACCGACCACCAGACTGGTCGGCAGTCCTTGGGCATGAGGCGCAGGAGCCGGAGGACTTGGCCACAGTGGACTATGGCCTTTTGGCGCTGGAAGAGGCACCGGCCGTGACGCATCGACAGCTCCCAGTCCAGGCCACCGAACCCTTCGCGGCGGGCCAAGCGCTCGATCTCGGGGAAGTCGGTCACGGCGTTGAGGAAGATGAGATGGTAGAGAACCAGGTTGCATCGCGTGATGGGGCAGCCCGGATTTGCCTTGCGGTAGTTCATGGTGATGTCGTACCACTTTTGCAGCAACGCCTGCACCTCGTCCAATTGGTGAAGTATCGAGGGGCTGGTCATAGAGCACCCGTTGGGGTGCGGCGTGCCGAATACATCCGAGAAGCACGAGATCATCTGGCGTAAATGGCAGATCATTGCCTGCAGCGGGTGGAGAATTAACCTCAGCTGCTGTGGAGAGAGGCTGGGCTGTCGCCCTAAAAGGTTGTCATGAAGGAAATCCTGGAAGAGTTCGTGGAGCGACGGGGCGACCGACGGAGTGCTAAGAAGCTGTGGGTTAACATTGGCCGTGCAGTTATGCAGCGACTGCATTGCGGTCAACCACTCCTCTGAGTTGGTCGACGTCCAAAGCGCTTCTGGCGCGGGTAGAGGGCACTGGAGCTCCGTGATTGCAAACAAGGGCGCCGTGTCATGGAAGAGGCTGAGCTCTTGGTCGAGCATGACGTAGTTGTAGACCAACCTGAGTGCCGTGTGAGCCTGCGAACCAATGCTTCGGGTTATTGGGGGGGGGGGAGAAGATGGGCGTACCGGTTCCGAGTTTCACGCTCAACCCAGGCTCGCCATTGGAGCTCGGTGTTTACGGCATCCTCAAACCGCGGTATTGCTAGGGCTTGTGGCTCCAGCATGCCGGCGTGTTTGAGCATCTGATGGGATGTAAATCAGCATTGGTAGGTTTGGAGTATGTTCCCTGATTCATTGCTCACCGACATGTACATGCCGCGCTGACCCATGGCGATGTCCATGAGCCACTTGTCACCGCTCCAGGCGCCGAGAACAAGAAAGAGCAGCGCGCAGCGAAGAGCTGTGGGATCCGCCGAAAGTTGGACATCCTTCTCAACAATGTCGAAGAGGGAAATGCGGCAGGTCTCGGTCAAGCCCGCCGAGAGATGGCGGGCCTCCGGGATTGGCATCGCTGCTGCGCCCTGGGCAATCATGAGCAGCACAAGTAGCGTCGATGCCTGGTTGTTCCGCAACATCTCGTTTGGGTCCACGCAGCTGGCAGTCACCAAGGGGTAGTAGACCGATAAGCTGCGGACATAGCTGCGCAAAAAGTACTCGAGAATCTCCGAGGGCGGTAGGACGATGAAGTTGCACTCCCCGGGGCTGGCATAGCCGCCCTTGGGGTAACCACTGAGACCCCCGCGATGGATATCGAGGGCCTTGTGCAGGAAACCCTGTGTGATGGCGAGCATCTTGTCTCGTGCACGAGGACTCAAGGGCACGACCGACGTCGCGTCGGCCGGGTTCCAGTCAAACTGCTCCATGTGCTTTTCCAAGGAGCTCCACGTCCCCTCCTGCTTTGACTTCTGCTCAAGGCACTCGAGGTGCACAATCGCCGTGCGCGGGCAGTTTCCGGTAAAGGTGGGCGGGTTGCACCGCGCCAAGTTCCACGCCGCTTCGGCGGCGATGACCACTTCAAATTCGGGAATCGAGTTGTCTGCTGGGACGGCCATGGCAAACTCCGAAGGCTTCAAGACCACCTCGTATTCAGCCGACATTATGCTGGTCCCAGGGGTGTTGATTGAAGTCCTCGACGATGGCACCACAATCTCTGATGGGGACGGGATATGATTGAGGTTGGGGAAGCCACGCATCGATGTGTCGGGCCTGGAAAGTGGAGCGGCGCTCTGGTAGTTGTCCAGCTCCATGTCGAAGCCGGGCCACGCGAGGAAGTCCTGGCAAGCCGGGTCTTGGACATTAAAGTCGTTGCCCATGTGCATAAAGTCGTCCAAGCCGCTGTCCATCCTCGTGTGAGGCGATGGGAAGCCCCCCAGGTGTAGGTGGGGATGATGCGGCGAGGCCCTCGGAGACACTTCATCTCGATCGCCCGGAATGGCCACCTCGATGACGGAGGGAGAGTTGGTACCCTCCACCTTTACTCCGGCGCGGTCGGCGGCCCGTGGTTGCTGTGTTTTCTGAGGCGACTCAGCGAGCGAGTTCTGAAATGCAGCGCTGGCTTGCGCTGCTGCGCGGATGGCGGCCTTGGATGCTCGCCTGGCAAAGCGGGCCTCGCATGGTAGACTCTTCTCGGAGCATCGCGTGCAGGGCACCTTCTTGTCGCATCCTGTCTTTGCGCTTGCGCAGTTTTGGCACGCAATAGGCGTGCGCCCAGCAACCGACGGCAAGCCTCCTGGCATGGCTTCCATAGGGTCTTTGGCTTCGTGGTAGGTGCTGTAGTGTCTTTGGAGCAGGTCTCTGTTGAAGAGGCAGGTCAGATCCACTACTCCACTTCGTCTATTGCGCTCCAAGGGCTTGGAAGAGGCCGAGGTACTTGCCGTCGAGCAAAGCCCAGCTGGCAATCGCCGCAGCGGTAGGGCTTGACGTTGGTATCTGGTTGGCGCAGGACGTTAGTATGGGCAGACGGGCTGTAGAAACTTGGTTGCTCACGACTAGGTAGATGGCGCTCCAGATGCTCCTTGCGGGAGAAGGGTTTTCCACAGTAGGCACAGTAGACTCTCTGCGTGCTTGGTTCAACTTCTGACGTTTTTGAGGCTGGCATCTCGGACGGGCCCCGGGGAACAGCCCAAATGGGATGTTGTCGACAGCCAGGACGGGGCCAACCTAGTGGTACGCCGCAGTCAGGCTACTTTTGGCTCGGGGTGAGGATGGTCTCGACGGTGGCTGCCGGGGAAACAAGTAAGAATATGCCGAGCAGCGAGAAAGGAGGAGGTTGTAAGGGGGTAGGCCCAAGGCACTGGAGAAGGCTAAGGTCGATCAGGAGCACCGAGGAGTGGAGAAGCCAAAAGAGTTGAAAGATGGCGTGGGGCCGGGGGCAGAACAAGATTGTTCCGAGACGGGATTTGGGATGGAAGTTGCCGGATGGGGGTTTCTTTTCAAGTTCGGAAATGGTGACAAGACATCGCCCGCCCGCCCACGTTCCCAAGTATCCAGACCGCGGCGGAGCTGCGGCAAGCTGAGCCCATTAGACGCGGCCTAATCGACAGGGAGGTGGGATGGGCTGTGGGTAGAGCAGGGGGGCCGGGGAACGGCACGCGTATCGGCGGAAGGAGGTGGTCAATGTCTGCGTGAAGTGCTGGGCAGGCGGTAGGCGGGCATCGAGGGAGTGGTGGGTGTTGTTGTGGTACGTACCCGCCGTGTAAGACACCGAAGAAAGCAAAATCTACCTACCCAACCAGCTCGTCAACAGTGTTCAGCCGCCGTCTAAAGAGGCGCCACGGTCGAGGTACATTCCCACATACCTGACCTGCCTTAGCCCCGGCCAATCCTCCCGAGCCAGTGATGCCGGAGCGGGTGCGGAAATTGGCTTAGTGCGAACGAGCTCCAAGACCGGGAGCTGGATCCTCGAAGCCGACGATCGTGAACTACACGGGAACTGGATACAGGTAAGAATAAGAGCAGATAACGGCGGTCGGGAAGGGGACCCTTGAAGAAATTTCCAAGGGTCAGGCAACAACCCCAATGTTAAGGTACCTGGTAAGCTTTACCTCGCCGGGAAGGAGCCGTCTTCCTCGCTATCTCGCAAGACCGCTCCAACAGCCTCCTAAGCAAAGTCGAGAGGCTATCAAATCTTGAAGCGGACATAACCCGCGGCAGTAAATGCTAGGGGCGGGTAAACCGAGAAGAAAGATCTGAACGATTTCTGCGACCCTTCGCGGGGGTGCAACAACCTGTCAGTGATTCGAGGTGAGCTCTCGGGTCCAAAACGCCAAACTGGCTCAAACGAGCGGTATGTGAAACCCGGAAAGAGCAACCAGCTCAGCAAGCAGCTGAGACCTGCCAGCATGGCAGCATAGCACGCGCTGGCGATCCCATGGGCGCGTATGCAAGCGCACACTCGAGTCCCGGGAGGGACAACGAGCCGGTTCAACGCTGCCCCAAAAGCATGGCTGTCCTGCCGGGGAGGTACCGTGAATCACCTACACTCTTGGCACAAGGCGGGTGTCAATGACAGCACTGCAAGCAGAACGGGCCTCGCATGGAGACGAGCCCGTTCCAATCAGGGTTCAAGTTCTCAGGCGGAGGATGGATGGGCTCGGCATCTTGGGACCCAACGATTGACTGGAAACCGCGGGATGTAACCCCGACGACGAAAGAATCCGCAACGACTGCAACATGGCGAGACGAGAGCGGGGTGCTGGGGAGGGGTTCAGCAGAAGGCCTGCACCGTGGAACCGGGAACGACGATACGGGTCTGTAGGTACGGAGCTGTGCGACGACAAAGTGGTCCCACAGGCCGTCTCGAGAACCCGCAGGCGCTGCCGTCGCCGAAGAGCGACAATTCAGTGCCGTCAGCAGCAGAGCTACGCCGGTGAGCCGCTCGCCCATGGTCAGCAGTAGGAGCAGGAGCATCATCCACGGTGGTCTCGCCCGCCTCTCCATGCCCACGCCCATGGTGTAGCCGGCTGCTTGCCCAGCCTCGGGGGGCGTCTGTCAATTGCGGCGAGTTCGGCACCCAGTACAAAGGCGTCGAGCCAGCCACGGCAGAGCAAGACGGGCAAGATCAGGCACCGCCGAGAGCCCGCTCTGGGCCATCGCAAGCGAGGACGGCGACCTGATAGGGCGCCAGCCTGCGGTGCGGTGGCTGGCTGGCGGCCGTGGCCGGTGGCGTCAAGCCGAGTCGACCTAATGGGGTGGGACGAAGCACATGCAAGGTTCGGCGTTGTAGCAGGGAAAAAAAGGGTCGAAACAGATGAGGAAGATTGGCGATCAACCCAGAGGATCGGCTTTTGGATACGGCCACACCCCCCTCCGTGCCTGCCTGGCGTTGTGCTGTGCCTGCAGTGCACTGAGTGCAGGCGGGCCAACCGTCGGCAGGTGCCACCCCTTCCTCCTCTCTCCGTCCCCCCCTCTCCCGTCCCGGGCCCGGGACCATCACAGTTCCTGTTCCGCAACCGTGACGCTAATGGAAAACTCTATCATAATTTGTACCTACTTGCAGCCAAAGCCTGGACACGGGATAGCCCTTTTGCCGGGACTCTCCTGCAACGCTGCGCTCGTGAGAAAGACGGGATGGACACCAGGACGGCCCGCCACGGCCACGCGCTCCCATTGCTCCCCATATCTCGTTCGTGCACATTTCCGTTTTGGGTTACCGTTCGCTCGAGCTTCGTTCGAGGCTCAACGAACTGCGCCTTAGGGGGGCGGGGGGCGAGGGGCGGACCGCGTATCTTCGTGTGTGGTGTCGAAAAGAAAAAGGGAGCACGAGAATTATTATCGATCCACTGATTTGGACTTGTTCTTATTGCCGATGTCGATCAGTTAGGTGAGTAATAGACTTACTTGTAAGTGTGTAGCCGGGGACGACGGTCTCAGTGGGTCGTAAACTTGCAGGTTCCCCGGATTGCTCGACGCGGGAGCATGGGAACTTTGGACAGGCCATCCCAGCCATAACTATCAAATCTGGGCGTAAACCCGAACCTCGACGCCCCCCCCTCCCGGTAATTCGAGGAGATTACATGGGGACTCAATCTGAGGCCATAAAAGCAGACCAGATCTGGCCCTGATTGCCCAATGCAGAGGGCGGGGAAAGTGCACTAATGTTAGCACCCGAGTTGTGGGAGCTTATTGCAGCTAACTCAATCCGGGAACCTGGGAATGAAATGTCACCTCGCTGCTGCTGCTGCTGCTGCCACTTAGACGACGATGCTGCTGCTAGCAGTTGCTCGCATTTGCGCGATACGGCTAAATGGGAGTACCAAACAGCTCTGGAAATCTGGCACGCTGCTACAGAGGCAATGGAATCTGATCACGCATTTCGCTTGGTACCTGGCGTACCGAAACGTCCACCATTGGAGCGCATACGCCGGGCTGGAAACTCGCGGTTCGGTTGAGGTGTAGGACGGTGAGAGCATCCTGACAGGATTGCAAAGGCCCGGAATCCTCATCATGGGAAGGTGGCACGCAACAATCGATGGGCTCGAGAATCTCGTCTGCAAGCCTCCCCATTCTTCCATGTTATCTTCAAAGAAACCTGAACCTAAGTTTGTAAGAACACCTCCGGCAACGGCTGCTGGGATCGCCTCCCGGGCGACAGGGTGCAATCCCGCTTCCGGCTTCGTCTCCACACGCGCGGGAGAGCCAGAGGCCATGGCTCGGGGCTGACAATAACGAGCATATTGCGAACCGACTAAAAATAAGCCCGTGGCCTGCTTCCTCAGCACTGACTACTGCTGTGTATCTGGGACGGAGCGGCTGGTTCTCGGACGCAGCGTTGATAGGCTGAATGCCCAGAATGATGTGCTCAGGACTCAGGAGTCGGGAGTTGAGGTCTCGTCTGCCAGGGATGTCCGGGCTGCAAGTAATCGGCAACTCGAAGCATCATCACCTTGTATCAGTTCGGTCTCAGAGCAACTTGTGTTCGTTGCCATCCATCAGGTGACGTTGACAACCTGGCCCTCGCACCTACACCACCCATACACATCCTTGTTTGGCCGTTGGTCGTGGAGCTTCAACCGCGGGCCAATTGGGGCGCGGAACGAGCACCCTGGATTTCCTGATGTGGATGCCGTGCTGGTCCCGGGGCCCCACCACGCTCACCGAGACGGCCGGGCTAGGTTCGCGATGTAGCAAGCCACTCGATGAGCAGTCGGCTTGGGCCCTGATCTCCCTTGGTAACGTTGACGAAGATGTGCGCAGTAAGACCGTCGCTGAAATGAACGCTGCCCTGTCAGCCGCAGAAGTCAGGTGTCCAGCAAAGCCTCGGGATGTTGATGCGCCGGGCAGTGTGCATCCTCTGCCAGGTGCAAGCCAGGATTCCCCTGTCGTGTAAGAACAGCCTGACCGCTGTGTTCTCCCGCAATGGGAACTGATGAATGCCAGATGGGGACGGCGTGCATCCCCGATGGCGAAACTTGTCTAAGACTCGTCGAGATTTCTCTGGCGATCTGAAGATGGCATTGTTGCTTGTCTCAAAAACTTCCGAGCGACGGTGTGTGATTGAGACTCCAGTCTCGTGGGCGCGGGGCGGTTTTCAAGTGACTGGCAGTCAAGCTCGTCCGGGTCTCTGGTGAACTGCTCGCTCCCGCGCTCGTCTCTCTGCAAGATCACCAAGGAAGTTGCTTTCTTGTTCTTGTTGCACAACCGCGACTCGGAATCGGGATCCGCAAAAAAGTAAACAACGAATGTTTGTTGGCTCTGGCCGATGGTGGTACTTCGTAAAATTGCGGAGATTTTCGAGCCAACGGCTCTTTTCATCCCGGCAAAGGCCGCCACAGGATCCGTGCTTCAAACGATCAAGCTTTCTGCGGGTATGTCGATCATACTGCTACCCTCCTGGCCAGGCCCAGAATATCCACGTACACAGGTACAAGAGGAGTCAGACATTGAGCGCAGAATGGAGCCGCCACTCCACGGCTCTGCTCGGGAAGGCGCCGGTGGCTTTTGCGATCGCCTCCCGAGGCAGATCCGATAACGCCCAGGCAGGGTAGCCGAATCGGGAAAGGCGCGTCCCAGCGTGGTGAGCCAAGCGAAGCACGGGCCTCCTGGTCCTCCTTCCCGCCCTTGTTCCTCCGCCCGGGCCCTGGGCATCGCAATTTCTCTGCGCAACCCATCGTGGGAGTTCGAGAAAATTGTGTCGAAACACGTCAGAGAGGCCGGCCAAGTTACGCGTCGCACGGCGGCGATGTTGCGTGCGGCTGCAGTTACTTGCAGGAGTCCGCGCCCTCCGACGCCCACCAAGACACACCATCGCCGCTCTCCTCGCAGTGTCCTCCGTCAACCGCAAGCCCTGCCCGCCTCACCGATCACGCCAGCTCGCCGCGACAACACCAGGGCGTCTTCTCACATGGATGCCGCGGAATCTTGTCGATTCGATTGGCTCCACGCCCGGCATCTCGGCACAATCTTGCTGTGGCTGTCCAAGGAGACAAGAGTGGCCCCGGCAACGACGCCGTGGTAACTGGTTGAGGGATCCTGGAAACGCGAGCAAGCAGAAGCCGCGCCTCTTCTTGATTCGTCAACTGTTTGTAAACTGTTGGCTACAGACGGCGCCGCCTTGGGAGCTGGAACAGGTCACCATCTGCGGATCATCCGGAGGAGTTCCTGCCACCACCCGCTTGCGATATGGGAGGCTGGAGGAGGACAGCACAAGAGCGCACCTTGGCACTTATTCGGCAGCGCACCTGACTTGAGATGCGAATGCTGTGCGACAAGGGCACCCACAAGGCGAGACAGCCGGGGAAAACGCTTTGAGACCTGTCAACCAAACTTGCCATCCTGCGGAGCCGATTTCCGCTCGAGGAAGTTGCCGCCGGCCCCCTTCTACGCATCCGGGCCCTCATGACTGTTTTCTCTCGCCCGCGAACGCCTCAACAACGGGCCTTCTTTGTTGCGGCCCGACAGCGGTAATGCTCAAGACACGACGTGTTTCCCCGAGACACTCGCGACGCTCCGCGGCTTTTCTCGCTCTGTGGCCAAGCCCTCGACCGCGTGTGCTCTGATCGGCCGCAACACCTAATTCCCCCACCTCCACTGTCGGCCTATTGTGGCTTCAGTGCTACCAGTGGTGATCTGTCCAGGATGGGCCCCAAAGTAAGAGACCTGTTGCAGTCATATAAGCTGAGGGGAATAACCGTTGCCAGATGGCGGGAACACCCGCCTTCCCGCTGCTGAGTAATTTGTCAGTCTGCTTGCGTTGAACCTTCTGCCATGGGCGAGTTTTTTGGCCGGCTCAGAGCCTCTCGGTCGAATAACCGTTTCCCGGCTCGACAATTGGCAGGTCCCAAAGTTCCTCGGGATATGCAGTACCCGGCTACCTAGTTGAGGCTCTGGCGGAGTCCGGCCTCGTGTTCGTGCTGCCCGTTACAGCTATTGGCTTCGGTCGTGAAGATGCTGCCAAATACCCTATTGGACCGTGGGGTAACACAACATTCTTCGACTGGCAACCGCTTGCGGGCTCGGGCATAAGCCATCACCGAGGCCGTCTGGTGGGATGTCATGATGGTTCGGCGTGCGGGACAAGCAGTGGGCGTCCGACTTGTCCGTCTCGCGACCTGCCTTGAAAGCCCGCTTCTGGACGGGCATGCAAAGCATCTTATACAGCCTACGGTCACTGGCTCTCGGTGATGTCCTACTGCTGTGTCGCTGGACGCTGCGTTGGGGGATCTACCGGACGTCCAAGGCACCGGTGCGTCCTTCCGGATCCCCAAGCCAAGTACACACGGCGTGTCGATCTTGTAGCTTGTCCTCAAGTTCTGGCCGTGGCCGACGAATCGCATCGCTTGCCAAAAGGTGGTGTCCGGCTGGGGGACAACACCATCCGCCACGACAGTCCGTGGCTGCCAGGCCGATGCCATGCCTCTGAGGCTGGGCCCTGGCCCGTGGCCGAGGTAGCGGGTGTCCATGGAGAAATCCCGCTGCGCCGTTTACGGCTCTCAAACTCCCACTGACACCCAAACAGGCATCGAGTAAACAATGGCAGCTGACAAGGCATGCTGCCCATTCAGCGGGTTTGTGGGCACAAAGAAATGGCACAAGGACTTTCTCAGCGGGATATCGTTACAAGAGGCTCGACACCAGCCGCGGTTCGAGCAGGCAGCTAGGTTTGCGGTTCGGAAACTCGGGTATTCTCTACGGATATCCAGGCTACGTGAAGTATGCGCCACTGCAAACCTGGCGTCGACTCTTGATTGTGTGTTTCTTACCGGCCGTCAGAAGCCACCCATCATCTGGTGTTGCCTTGCCAACACGGTAGTTTCGGCTCAATAACCGCCCCAAAGTCAACGGGGCCGTGGCCTTCGGTGTGCTTGGATGTCGATTTGTGGTTGTGAGGATTACCAGCCTCCCGGCTAAACGGGCCATGGTATTGTTCGGCCTTACTGCTGCTACTCTGCTCGCCCGCTTGGTACCAGTTCTCTCCCCGATCGAGTTCCTCGGCCGTAGTTAGCTGTTGGTTTCCGCCGCGCCACTTTCTCGAAGCCGCGGTTCGGCACCGAAGGCGCGTTCCAGCATGTCGATATCTGCTTAGGGGCACTGCATTTGTCACACGCTTGCTCACATGAGCCGGCTCATTCCTCTACTGCCGGCTAAGTTGGGAAAGCGACGCGGGTCGAGACGGCTCGGACGCGAAAGAAGGCCGTCGTGGCGGGTGTCGGACTCTCTACACAAACTCACTTGGGTCGGTGGTACTTGGAGTCCGGGGTTCGCTCATCGACTGTTTTAAACCCCCAAGAGGATGCCAGTCCGGCCGGTAATGATATGGGGAACATCCAGCCCTTTGCCCCAGCCGGCAACTGCCAAACTCCATCTCATGCTGTCATGAGCCGCAAAAAAGCCCCGACCGTTGGGTTTGTGCAGGCGCCTCCGTTGCACAGAATCTGGGGCACCGGAGCGCAGTCCGCAGACGACTCTCAGAGACATTGACGTGACTCCGTCGGTTCATGCCCTGGCTTGCTAGTTTAGAATATTCTTCTTCCCTTCGCCTGGGCTGTTGTGAACGGGGGAGAGGGTAGATTGGAGCCGCGGGGGAAATGGAATGTAGCATCGCTTCGATCTGGGCCGAGACTGCCCCAGATGTCACGTAGCAATTACATGCGTCGGGCGCACAATGCTGTTATGCAGTGCGTTCCCCCGAACCCTTCGTCAAGGTGGCGATCCGTGAGTTAACTGTCTACTCACGACAAGCTTCAAGTTGAACGCCGGGTACGTGTTTGGGGCTCTCACCTCCCTGCAGTCGGACTCGCGCCCCCGGAACTCGCCATCACCGACGCACGCGAGGTCGTCGGCACCGAGACACCTTGTGAGACCGAAAAACACCGATCCGGAGTCCAGAAATCTGTTCCTGCTTGTTGGGGGATGCGAGAGGGAGGGACAGGGAAATAGTACGACGGGCACGCCAGCGGATCAGGTATCGTCGTCGTACGTTATCTCCTTCACCCCTATTTCTCGTCACCATGTCCATCCCGTCTGGCCCTCGTGGGAAGCGAGTATGAACATACTACCTACCTATGCAACGCCAAACTCCTGCCCGGGGGTAGAACGAGACCGCAACCTCCCCCCTTTCCGTTCCAACATACAAAAAGCTCTCCCGACGGGAAAGTCTGTGTTACAGCACGGCCGTTGGTTGTTACCTCGCAGCCATCGGCGACGGGTGCGATATATTGCATCCTGCCCCCTTTCCCGTAGCCTCATGCCGCTGGCCGCCGGCCATCGAGATGGTGACAGGGACAAGGGTTATTACGTTGGCCTCAACCCGGCACTGTAGATGGGGAGGGGGTTGGTTGGCACCGTTGGTACTAAAGGAGGACGTGAAAGCAGATCAGGTTCGAGTTTCTGTTCCTTCTCCCTCTCTCCTTCTTGTCCCACATGCTGCCGTCCGGATGGCACTTATTACACCTCACCCCCCCACTGCTCTCCGTCAAAGGGGAATAAGGTACAAGTACTCGACTTCCGCCCACCCTTTCTCTCAAGTGTGTGGTCATATACCTCGGCCAGGGCGGGCTCAACTCCCACACCACCATTCCTTCCATCCAGGGGCCGGTCGACAGCCGATCCAAGGCGTACAAACGATATCGCCCGGCGACAGTCAATGGCTAGAAAGAAACAAGAGTTGATCATGGATCGCCATGAGGCTGGCAGGGAAAGAGATGGGCTGCCGTTGAGGGAACTAGAACGGGAACGGGTCATGGAAGATGAAAGCGAAATGGGCAGACACACGATCACGACGACACACTTCGGATGACACGCTGAAGTTCGTTCCAGTCCGGGTGAGATGGAAAGGGATGGGCGATGAGGAGGGGCGATGGAGGCCTGGACTCGAACCGGACAGAGGGCTGGGTGAGATGGAAGTCTCTTGTCTGTCTCTCGACAACGGCTGGGGATGATGAGAGCCTTGGACGGAGGACGGAGAGATTAGAGAAAGGTTCTCGTTCTGGGGATCGGCTTGTGACTTCTTTGGGTATCTCACGTTGTCAAACCGGATGGAGAGCTTGGACGTACGGCTGAAGGGCAAAATGCTGACCCTTGGCTAGGGGTCAGGCAAGAGGAATGGGACAATATCAGGGAAATTTACGCCGTGGGGTAGAAGGGGTTGTTGCTGTGTGGAATGGGAAGAGACGGGAACGCTGGGGCAGGATGGGGGTGCGATGGGAGACGTTTGTGCCAGATCCCGTCCGTCTTCTCCACGATCGACGCACGATACCGATGCCCAGAGACCGAGCCTTAAAGAGTTGACTAGGCCTGTACCAGGATCAGTCTTTAGTGGGTGGGAGGGGCCTCCGTGGCATGTCAACATGGCACTCGACCGCACGATCCGATGCCGACAGTCGAACGTCTTGCAGACCCCTTGCCCCGGTTATTCCGCAAAAAGGTTGTGAAGGACAGGGATTCACGATACGAACCTTGGGCAATATCACGATACACCAACATAAATGGTAGCCGAGATAATGCTGGTTTGTTGATCCTAAACATGTTTTCTTTTTGCCAAAGACGGCCGCGGGCACCACCCATCAAACCTGCAACAGAGAACACGAACATCCCAACTGAGGACCCTTGAGCAGCCGTGGCAAAAAAGTCTCAGGTATGACAAACGGTTGCTGGGACTTCAAGGGGTATCGTCGCTTCGAGTGTCTGAGGAATGCGTGCTGGGAGCTCATGGGGACATTGATGTCCGGGCGGAGGACTGCACTGTCATCTCGATAACTTACAGAGCCCCACGGGGGTTGTAGAGTTTGCTCACAGATCCATCCTGGACTTCAATCACACCATCTCAAAGTCGTTGAGTCCTGGTAACAGTCTCGGCAGATGTTCCTGGCTGCCGGGGTTGGATGGGCTGTTATACTTGCCTCAGGAACTGAGTGAGGACCGCTGCCAGATTTGAGACTTTGTGCTGGGCGACATATTGGTGCCGTAGATCCCAGTATAAAACTGAACTGACGAGTACCCTGTCTGGTGGCACTAGCAGATACTGGCAACAGCTCAACTGGCCGGCCGTCAGAATGGATCATGGTCGAGTTATGAGTCGGGCGGTCCGCAGGCCGGCAACTCATCGAGCCTCACCCTCCGTCTTTCACATATGACATTTGAAGGATTGTGTTCACCCACTCCCTCATCATGACTAACTAGCAATAAGAGGTAAGAAACCGGTTTGGAGGTTGGAGAGGGGGGTTGAAGAAGGGCGAGGAAGACGGTGAGCTTGTGCGGGAAAGAGTAGCACGGAACGAAGCAGCTACACCGCTAAAGCATGATTCCAAGTCCTCTTATCTACATGTCAAATATTGCTGCAGGCCATGGGGCAAACCAGCGGTTCTGCCAAAAGGATGCTCAGGGGCCAAGGGGTCAGGGGTATGCGTCGGAGGGTTAGGGTTGACTGCTCTGACGGCCCCGCTGCACGGACCATGTTGTGCTGGGGAAGCGAAGCTGACAATCAGTAATCGCGGCGAGGTCCCGGCCCGGCCCAGGCAGCGACGGAAGCCGTGGATTCTTCATTTCGAGTTCTCCAAACACCATCGCCAACTCGACCGCATCTGCCAAGTTGGGAGTATTTGGCTGTCTTTCGAGATGAAGCCCGCCATTGCCGTCCCCGCGACGCTGCTGCTCGTGTACCGGGCCTACTCCAAAAAGTCGCTGACGCCGGGCGGTCTCTTGGCCGCGACCCTGACGGCCATCGCACACGCGCTCCATCCGTGGAACTTGCCCTTTGTGCTCCTCGTCGTCTTCTTCCTGGCCGGAACCCGCGCCACCCATGTAGGCTTGCCCGCTTCTCATGGCTCACCCACATGCCATCTCTGACTCTCTGTTGCTGACGCCGTGCAGGTCAAGGAGAAAGTCAAGGCCGGCCTCACCTTGAAATCCGGTGGCACGTCCGGCAGCGAAGGACCCCGAAACCACGTCCAGGTGCTCGCCAACTCGCTCACTGCATCCATCCTGTCGCTGCTGCACGCCTACCAGCTGCGGTCGCGCCAGCAGTCGCTGCTCGCCTCGCCCGGCGGCAGCAATGCCGGCAGCCTCTGCTTCGCCTGGGGCGGCGACCTCCTGGTGGTCGGCATCATCGCCAACTACGCCTGCGTCGCGGCCGACACGCTCAGCTCCGAGCTGGGGATTCTGGCCAAGGGCCAGCCGCGGCTGATCACCAGCCTCACGCTGCGCAAGGTGCCCCGCGGCACCAACGGCGGCGTGACCCTTACGGGACTTGCAGCCGGCCTGCTCGGCAGCGTCGTCGTGGTCACGGCCGCGATGCTGTTCCTGCCCTTCTGCAGCGACGAGACGGCAGGTACGCTGGGCGGCGGGGCGCCGTGGTCGACCGAGCAGCGGCGGACGCTGATCCTGGGTCTCACCCTCTGGGGTCTGCTGGGCAGCGTTGTCGACAGCATCCTCGGCGGGCTGTTCCAGAGCAGCGTCAAGGACACCCGCAGCGGCAAGATTGTGGAGGGCGAGGGCGGTGTGCGTGTGCTCGTGTCGGGCTCCCAGCATCCCGAACGCGAGCTCGATGTGGCCGCTGATGTCAAGGCCGCCCTGCTGCACGGCGAGGGAGGGTCTGCGGTTGAGGACACAGACCCGACCTTAGGGGCAGCCGAGAGCGAGGCGCGCGCAGACAGGTACGACGCCCGCGACAAGCACCGCCGGCCGAGCTTTGGGGACGAGAAGCCGTCGCGGGTGGTCGAGAATGGGTGGGACTTGTTGGACAACAATGATGTCAACTTCTTGATGGCCTTTGGCATGAGCGTCGGCGCCATGGCCGTGGTGTCGTGGTACTGGCAGGTTCCGCTCTCGTCGGTTTTCCCGGCGGCATAATTACTCCATGTATCTATCTGTATTGGGCGGATATTGTTTTAGACATCTGCAGTTTGCCTTGCTGCTTTCTAGCCAAGACTTGGAACACAACCTCGAAAGCAACCCCCAATTGGAAACTCGAGGCAGTAGTACCTCGGCAAACGCAAGGCAGTTTAATATGCACAAATATCATTCCAAAGCATGCTGAAATGTGTCGGTTGTTTTGGATCGAACTCTGCAGCGATGCAACAGACACGCGGGCCAAGCCGCTTGTGAAGTTCAAACTCGCAGGTTCAATTCTCTGACCCCAAAGGCGCCGGTGGTGTTTCGCGGGGCCCCACAGTTTACAGCGTGGGCAGACCTCGGGCGGGAAGTCGGGGCAGGTGGGGTCCACAAGAGCACCTCACGTTGGAGGCTCTTGTCGTCCACTCAGCACCCGTGACAGCGAGATGCCGTGCCGCCGCCCTTGAAATCCAGTGGACACCGCCTGCTTGGACCGCGACAACCTGGTTTTGTGCTCCAGCGACTCCACCCCCTCCACCCGCACAACCGGAAAGTGCTCCATTTGGAACCCATTTTGGACAGACTGACAGAGCTAGCTCGCGATCCCCGACTTCCCGGCCGCCATGGCGCAGACGCAGGCCTACGACGACGAGGAGCTGTCCATCTCGCTGTCGCCATCGCAGATCCGGCGCAACAGGCCGCCAGGCGAGGGGCACCACCATCACCACGATCACGACCACGACCGCCATCAGCAGCCGACCCCGCGCGCTTCCACCTCGATCGACGCCGCCATCATGGAGCATGCCCCGCCCCGCGACAAGACGCGCACCGAGCAGCGCATCGGCGCCTACAACATCGTCAAGACGCTCGGCGAGGGCAGCTTCGGCAAGGTCAAGCTGGCCGTGCACCGCGGCACCGGCCAGCAGGTCGCCCTCAAGATCATCTCGCGCAAGAACCTCATCAGCCGCGACATGCAGGGCCGCGTCGAGCGCGAGATCGAGTACCTGCAGCTGCTGCGCCACCCGCACATCATCAAGCTCTACACCGTCATCAAGACGCCCACCGAGATCATCATGGTGCTCGAGTACGCCGGCGGCGAGCTGTTCGACTACATTGTCGCCCACGGCAAGATGCAGGAGGACGAGGCCCGCCGCTTCTTCCAGCAGATGCTGTGCGCCGTCGAGTACTGCCACCGCCACAAGATCGTCCATCGCGACCTCAAGCCCGAGAACCTGCTGCTCGACGACAACCTCAACGTCAAGATTGCCGACTTTGGCCTCAGCAACATCATGACCGACGGCAACTTCCTCAAGACCAGCTGCGGCTCGCCCAACTACGCCGCCCCCGAGGTCATCGGCGGCAAGCTGTACGCCGGGCCCGAGGTCGACGTCTGGAGCTGCGGCGTCATCCTCTACGTCCTGCTCGTCGGCCGCCTGCCCTTCGACCACGAGCACATCCCCACCCTGTTCGCCAAGATCGCCCGCGGCAGCTACATGGTGCCCACCTGGATGAGCCCCGGCGCCGCCAGCCTCATCAAGAAGATGCTCGTCGTGAACCCCGTCCAGCGCGCCACCATCGACGACATCCGCCAGGACCCGTGGTTCCTCAAGGACCTGCCCGCCTACCTGCACCCGCCCGTCGAGGAGTTCCTCAACACGGGCGTCGACCCGAACAAGGCCATCAAGGTCAGCGACATTGCCCCCAACGCCCCGCCCCAGGAGCAGGAGAAGCTGCACAACGAGGTCACCGACAAGATCAGCAAGACCATGGGCTACGGCAAGCGCGACGTCGAAGAGGCCCTCGAGGCCGACGAGCCCTCGGCCATCAAGGACGCCTACATGATTGTGCGTGAGAACAAGATGATGTTGAGCAACCAACTTGCGGGCCTCACTACTGACGACGCAACCCCCAGCCCGCTGCTGGACCCCAACATGTCGTCGGCACGGTCCGTGACCTCGACCAGCACGGGCACCTCGGCCAGGCCGCCCTATGTGAGCAAAGTGGGCATTCTTCCGAGCAGCCTGACCGTGTACCACAAGGTGTACATGGATCGTGAGCGGGCGCGGGCCGAGGGACTCGACGTCACCGATGCCCCGCTCGCCGCGCCCGACCCCGGCTCCCACCCGCGGAGCCAGGCCGAGCAGGAGGAAACGCTCCGCCGGCTGAAGCCCCATGCTCGCAGCTTCGTCCCTCTGGATGCCGCGAGCCGCCCCCAGGGCCTTACCCCGGTCAACCCGCCCAAAAAGAACAAGCCGGTCAGGTGGCAGTTTGGGATTCGCTCCAGGAACGCGCCCTGGGAAGCGCTCCTGTGCATCTACAAAGCACTCCATAAGCTGGGGGCCGTCTGGATGGTGGATGAAGACTATGAATCGGCCCACCAGGACGACGAGAACAACGACTACAACGGCGGCCGGCACTCGCGCAAGCAGAGCTCGTCGTCGGGCGTCGACCCGCGGGAGCTGTACAAGCTCCCGGCAGACCCGTGGCACATCAAGATCCGCTGGGCAACAAACAGTATGTTTATTGCCCCCATCCATTCTCCACTTTAGTTTGATGCTGACTTGCCCCAGAACTCCAAAAGCACTCGTTCGCCTCCGGGCTCAGCGAGGCCGGCGCAACCTCGTCCCAACAAGTCACCCACGAGGGGCAGGACGTGCACGTGGTCGCCATGCGCATGGAGATACAGATCTACGAAATGGAGCCCGGCGTCTTCCTCGTCGACTTCAAGGTCGACGGGTACGAGACGCCCGACGGGAAGCTCCTCGAGGACAAGGAGGCCACGAGTCCCTTCCCGTTCCTCGACATGGCCGCCAGGCTCATCATGCAGTTGGCCGACGCGGATTAGAGACCCGACCAGGCACTGGATCTGCAGCCTTCCGATGGCTCGGGGGGTTAGTCGAGCCGCCACGGCGGTTCTTTTTTGGCTTGCGGGGCCTTGGCGATCGGCGTCGTCTTCGTTGGCGACCATCGCTTTCGGATCGGGGGTTGTTCGGGACCGTGGACGAGCGAGGATGGAGAGGACTTGGAGAGGAGTACGCGTGGGGGGACGCGGGTGATCTAAACCGTGGTGTTACGGCCGCAGACTGGCTGTGCCAGGGGCTTTCTCTATACGCTCGCTCCGTCGTACGTGGAACGGTGACATTCCTGACTCTCCGGCAAGGGGGCGACGTCTTCACCACCGATTGCAGTACCGCCTAGGTACCGTCGGCGGCAGCTTCGCTGGCGTATAGTGGGCAACCTGTCGGCGAGACCACACCGAGTCGAGTCGCCTCTGCCAGCATCTCCAGGCAAGAAAGATGCGAGGGCGATGCAGGCCGACCCCGTCCGTGAATGCCGTTGCCTTCACCGAGGGAGGTCCATGGTGTTGATGTCCCGATTTCTGTCTGATGCTCGGCGAGCTGGAAAAGGCTTCGGTGGCAGCAGCGTAGCATTTCCGACTTGTAATTCGAGCGTGTAGAGATATCAGCGCAGGCTTTGACGAGTAGATGTATCAACTTGGCATCAAGATACCCATCGCCCACTCACACCCCCAACCACCGTTACAGAGACAATTGTGGTTTGTTATTGGCCTAGCCTGCTAAATCCGCCCTTCTTTCATCCTCAGTAAACTACTATCACATCACGCCTGCAGCGCCGTTTCCTCCCTCGCGGCATGCGACCCCTTCTTCCAGCTCTGCATCGGATCCGCCTTCTGGCCCAGCGCCTTCTCCTCGCCGGCCTTGCCCCAGCCGCCGCCGCCGGGCGTGCAGACGATGATGCGGTCGCCGGCCTGCATGGGCGCGCTGTTCTTGGCGCCGAGGTTGATGAAGCGTTCCTCGTACTCGGCGGCCTCCTCCTCCTCATGCTGGCTGTCTCCGCTCTGCAACCGCCTCAGACTGCTCTCCCAGCTCGCCTTTTTGACTCTTCTCACCCACAGGTTCAGCCCGCACTGCGCGGGCTCGCCGCCGGCCATGCCGTAGGGCCTGTACACGCGGCGCTCGCTGAGGATGGACACCTGCAGGGGGATGCGGAACTCGATATCGCGCACGACGCCGTCGCCGCCGCGGTGCTGGCCCCTCCCGCCGGACCCCTTGCGGATCGAGAACTCGCGCAGCAGGATCGGGTACCGCCGCTCAAACACCTCGGCGTCGGTGATGCGCGTGTTGGTCATGTGCACGTGCACGCCGTCGGTGCCCTCCCACGTCGGGCCCGCGCCGCTCCCGCCCGCGATGGTCTCGTAGTAGCCGAAGCCCTTGACTGCGTCCTGGCCCGTGACGTTGCCGCCGAAGCCGAAGGTCAGGTTGTTGCAGTCGCCCTGGCTGGCGGCGCACGCCTCGAAGGCGCGGAAGATGACGTCGGTCACACGCTGCGACGTGAGCACGTTGCCGCCGACGACGGCCGCGTTGTCCGAGGGCGAGAGCAGGGATTTGGGCGGGATCCTGACCATGATGGGCTTGAGGCAGCCCTGGTTGAGCGGGATGTCCTCCGAGATCATGCACCGCAGCGTGTAGATGATGGCCGAGTACGAGATGGCCTCGGGCGCGTTGATGTTGGCGTACACCTCCGGGCCCGTGCCGGCAAAGTCGAAGACTGCCTCGCCCGCAGCCGGGTCGATGGTGATCTTGAGCCGGATCGGGCTGCCGTCGTCCATGAAGTCCTCAGCCGACAGGTCCTTGCCCTGGAAGCGCTCGTGGACGGTGCGCAGGAGGTTGCGCACCTGGAGCTCGGCGTTGTTCTGGATGGCCACCATGTAGAACTGGACCGTGTCCTCGCCGTACTCGGCGATGAGGCCCTCGATGAGCGAGATGCCCTTCTGGTTGGCCGACACCTGCGCGCGGAGGTCGTTGATGTTGTCGGCGAGGCAGCGCGTGCCGCTGCAGCCGGGCTGCTTGGCGGGCTCGTTGTAGAAGAGCTCGATAACGCGCTCCTCGTTGAACTTGCCCTCGCTGACCAGCTTCTCGCTCTTGATGGCGGCGCCTTCTTGGTGGAGTTCGCGTGAATGGGGCGGCATGCTGCCCGCCGTGATACCTCCAATGTCTGCGTGGTGGGCTCGCGACGCTGCGTAGAAGAGGATCTTGTCCCCTGCCTCGTTGAAAGCCGGCATGATGAGAGTGACGTCGGGGAGATGGGTGCCGCCGTAGGACGGATGGTTCGAGATGACGACGTCTCCCTTCTTGAGCTTCCCTTTCCATATCTCTGCCTGGCGCCGGACACAGGTCGACATGGAGCCCAGGTGGACGGGCAAGTGAGGAGCGTTCGCCACGAGGCCCCCGTTCTCGTCAAAGATGGCACACGAGAAGTCGAGCCGTTCCTTGACGTTGGTGCTGACGCTGGTCTTCTGCAGAGCCCGCCCCATCTGCTCGGCAATGGCCATGAACCTGTGTCCAAAGATGCTGAGCATGATGGGGTCCACCTCGCGCTCCTCGGACGTCTTGGAGTACCGGTCCTTTTCGCTCTCGGGCAGGTCAACCACGACGTGCGTCTCGAGCACAAGGGCCGTGGCGTTCGGGGTGACCACGATGGTCTGGGTACCGTCGGCAAGCATGGCCGGCCCCTTGACGACCTCTCCCACTGAGAGATCCCCGAGCTTGTAGATGGGCGAGTCCACCCAGCCGCCCTCAAAGTACACTTTGGCCTCGGAGTGCTTCTCGGCAGTCGATACGTCCGTCCGAGTAACCGCCTTCAGCTGCTCATCCACACTCTTCTCGTCGTACCGGAAGCTCTTGCCAATGCCGCGGACGCGCACATCATCGACGATGATGTCTCTGTCGTCCAGGGTGAAGCCAAACTCGTAGCGGTGATGCTCGACAAAGGCGGTGCCAAAGTCCCACTCTCGTTCGCCCTCTGTGGGTTTGATGATCATGAGGGCGGACTCGGTGCCCCGATACCGCATGTTGAGGTATTCCTCAAAGACAATCTCGTTGTCCTCGAAGCCCTGGTCCCGCAGAGCCTGACGGGACTTGTCCTTGAGCCCCTCCATTTTGCTCTTGAGTTGATCGACCACATCGCTCTCGTTGGTCCAAACCGCAGAGTCGGGCTCCTGTCTCTCGTCCACAACATCAGCCAGGGCCATGCCGTAGGCCGAGAGGACCGATGAGTAGCGATGGATGAGAATCTGCTTGATGCCCAGGGACTCGGCGATGGCAACCGCGTGCTGGCCACCGGCGCCACCAAAGGTAGCCAGACGGTGCTTGGACGTGTCGTGGCCCTTGGCTTCCGTGATGCTCCTGATGGGTCGAGTCATGGCCTCGTTGGCGACGGTTAAGAAGCCATAGGCAACCTCGTCAACGTCCATCTTCTTGCCCGTCTCTTTGTGGATCTGGTCGGCCAGCTCTTGCAGCACCTTTCTGCTGGCTTCTGGATCCAGCCCCTCATCCTCGTTCTTGCCAAAGATTTTAGGAAAAAAGTCTGGCAGCAGCCTGCCCAAGAACAGGTTGGCGTCCGTGACAGTGGCAGGTCCCCCTTTCCGGTAGCATGCCGGGCCCGGATGAGCGCCGGCACTTTCGGGTCCGACCACAAACAGCCCGTTCCTGAAGAAGAGCATGGAGCCACCCCCGGCAGCAACCGTGTTGATGTCTAGTTGAGGCGATTGGATCGTAACTCCGGCTGTTGTCGTCTCAAACGTGTGGTCATACCGGCCCTCGCCATACCGCGAGACGTCAGTACTCGTGCCGCCCATGTCGAAGCCGATGACGGGGATCTTGGTGTTCTCGTCATACGACGTGATGGCATACCCAACCACGCCGCCCGCAGGCCCCGAGAGGATGGCTCTCAGCCCCGTGAACCTATCCACATCCACGAGCCCGCCATCACTCTGCATGAACTCGCACCGCGCACCCTTGCCGCCCTTCTCCCGACCCACGCTCTTGGTGCCCAACCCCCCCTCAAACCCCTGCTGGAACCCCGAGATGTACCTCTTGATAGCCGGCGTGAGGTACGCATCCGCGCACACCGACGTCGCCCTCGGCACGAGCTTGATCATGGGCATGAGCTCATGGCTCAGCGAGATATGCTGGAACCCAATCTCCCGCGCCACCTCCCCGACCAGCGCCTCGTGGTCCGGAAACGTGTAGGCGTGCATCAGACACACGGCAACGCTCCTGATCCCGCTGTCAAACACGCGCTGCAGCTGCTCCCGCACCGCGCCGCAATCCGGCCTCCTCAACACCCGCACCGCCTCCCCCGACAACCCCATCACCACCTCAGCCCCCTCCGCCTCCGCACTCCCGACCTTGACATCCACCTTGGTCACCGTCCGCTCGGGATCCTCAGCATAATCCTCCAGCGTAACCCGCTCCTCGACCTCCACCACACTCGAGTACAGCACCTCAGGCTTGCGAATATCGAGATCAAAGATCCGCGGCCGCGACTGGTTCCCAATGACGAGACAGTCCCCAAACCCCTTTGTCACCACCAGCGCGATGGCCTCGCCCTTGCGCTCCAGCAGTGCGTTGGTCGCGACCGTGGTGCCCATGCGGATCGAGTCGATGCGGCTGGTGTCGAGGGCGCGGCCGCGCGGGATTTCGTGGTCCAAGAAATGCGACATGATACGCCGGATCCCTTCGAGGGGGGCGTCGCTGTAGTTGGCCGGGTCCTCTGACAGCAGCTTGATGACGACGTCCTGGCCGTTGTGGTTGCCGACGCAGTCGGTGAAGGTGCCGCCGCGGTCGATGGCGATGCGGATGCCCCGCTGCTTGGGGGGGGAGGAGGAAGGGGTGGCCATGGTGGGGTGTTGATGGGAGGTGTTGGTGTTTGAAGTCGTGGGAATGCCTCCGGGTGAGTTATCTCAAGCACGGGATGAGGTCTGGAACCAAGCACCCAAGGAGTGGACCTCAAAAGGGAGAGTGAGGACTGAGAGGGTAGACAAGGCTCGAACAAAAAAGGGGTAACCCTCACTCAGCTAAAGAGTCACCTTGGACTTTATCCCGGAGCTAACCGTGAGAATGTCTCCGTATGTTTGTCATCAAAATACAAAGACGGATGAACTGCCCAAGCGTGGGCGGGAACGCCTAGGTAGCTAGCATGAGGTCATGCTCAAGACGAAGCTCCGGCAGCGGCGGCCGGCTGCCCCGCACTCGGCTTACCAACGGCCGATTTACTGCCGAAGCAGCCGTCTCCTCCAAATGGAGAAATTGTATTGTACAGTGTACACTGACCAACGGGTAGGTAGGGGTTGCCGGGTGTCGACAATGACAAGGAACGAGCAGGGGCAACGGAGTGGTTCTCTTCGGTGCCTGGTTGCGAGGAAGGTCTGATCTGAAATCCCCTATTGCGGCCCTTGAAGCCGACCAGAACGGCAAGACATAATAAACATAACTCAACCTCCATAACGGCACGCTACCTGCGCCAATGCACCTCTAATATCCGTAATAAAAACACAGCAGGCTTGCTCGCGTGCCCGTCTAACCAGCAAAGAGATCCGCCACCCCCGTCCACGACCCCTTTGCCCTCTCCTCCCAGTACCCGTCCTTTCCCCCCTTCAGCCGCCAGACCTCCTCCCCGTCCGGGCCCGTGGCCGCCTTGACAAACCACCTCGGCCTGTACTCGTCGCCGTTCTCCTCCGTGACCCTCCGCCGCTGCCGCTGCGCCTCTTCCAGCTTGACCTTCCAGTCCTCGGCCTCGTCGAGCTGCCCCTGCTCCGCGAGCCGCTGGTCCGGCCTCAGCCGACAGTCCGTCGGCGGCAGCTTCCCCTTCTCGACGGGCGTGATCTCGTTCAGCCCCGCCGCAAAAGTGGTCAGCCCGTACGTGTTGGCCGGGTTCTCCACCAGGCTGCCCGCCTTCCAGACCACCTGCCCGCCGGGCACGGCCTTGAGCGCGCCCGTCCACGTGCCGTTCATCGACACGCCCGTCTGCTTGCCGTCGGGCCCGAGCACCTCGACCTGCACCTCCTCGCCGCGCCCGCCAAACACCCCCTTGGACCGAAACTCGACCGCGGCTTTGGCGCCCGTGCTGTCGTTGCACACGTGCATGGTGCCGACGGGCTCGACGTACTTCTCGCCCATGACGACGTTGCGCAGGAACACGGTGGCCGTGTTCCAGCTGTAGTGCTCGTCGGCGCCGTCGGGCAGCCGCAGGCTGACGCGCACGCGGCCCTCGGTCGTCAGCTCGGCGCTCTTGCCCCAGAACTTTTGCGTCGGCGCCGGCGACTGCGCAAACGACCACTGCGCGCTGTCGGCCTGCATCGCCAGGCGCACGGGGCGGTGCGAGACCTTTTCAACGAGCAGGCGGAACCCGCCGGGGACGTCGGCCTCGGACCGGACGAGCTCAAACGTCTCGCCGAGGAGCGGGTTGAAGGGCTTGCGGATGGCGCGCTCCTTGGCGCGGCCGTTGCTGAACTGGGAGATGGCGAAGGCCGCGACGCGGAGCAGGCGCTGCGCCGGCTGGCTCTGCTGGGCGGCGGCGTCGAGGAGCTGCGCGTACTCGAGCTGCTCGGCCATGCGCTGCAGGAGGGAGACGGGTTCGTTTGCGGATACAGGCATGGAGATGGTGCTCAGGTCCTTGCCTACGTTTTTGCGGACAAAGGCGATCAGGCTGGGCGGGGCGACCTTGGCCGGGGGGATGGTCTTGCGTCGGGGGACGACGTCGGTGATGGGGAGCGGTGATAGTGATTTTGGCTTTGTCGGGAATAGACTGCCGACGCCGTCACCCGTGTGCGCGACCTCTTCGTCCTCAACCGACGAGACCGAGGACGACTCGTGGATCGATACTTCCTCGGCGTCGGAAGCGGCCGTGTCCTCCTCGCTCTGGTGGTTGATCAGCATGACCTGGTTCTGCGACTTGTCCAAGTCGCCGGCCTCGGCATCAAAGAACTCCTCGACGGTCGACGTTGTGGATTCGATGCTCCTCCTCGGCGCAGCAGCCGCTTGCGGTGGAATCCGCCTTCGCTTGCTGGTATTGAGGAGGCCCGAAAACTCGACAACCACCGAGTCCAAGTCCTTGAGCAGCGCCGCGCAGTGGTCGTGGGTATCCCGATCCTCCTGAAGCGCCCCGGGAGACTTGGATCCGTTTGGAACCAATGCCGCGGTGGCGGGCGTCGGGACCGCTAGAGAAGCACCAGCAGCGGTCTGAAAGGACTGCGGTGTCAGCGGGGACGAGGAGCCGCTCGTCTTGCGCTTCCAGAACGACCGTTTGTCAGCCTGGGAAGCAAAGTAGCCATCCGAGTCCTCTGGCACTGTCGGGGTGTTCGGCGAGAGGTATGCGCCGTGGTTGCTAGACGGCCGCTTCTCGGCCGCGAGGTCTTTGACCAGGCGCCGAAGGGCGTCCCTGGTGCCTACTATCCTGCTGACGAGTGCCTCGACATGCTGCCAGTCCCTGTCTTCCTCCTGCTGCGCGTGGCGGGCAGCCAAAGCGGGCGGCGGGGCTTCCCCCTGCGTCTCTGGCGCCGGCTCCTGCTCGTTCACAGCGCTCTCCAAGCCTCGGGAAATTTTGCTCGCCCGTTCCAGTGCCCGGGCCCAGTCCGTAAACTCTTTCGCATTCGACGCCTTCAGGTGCCAGACCTCGGCCCCGGAGTCGATGGTGATTTCGCGCCGCCTCTCGTCGGCGGCAATGGCAGCCAAGCTCAAGGGGATGGCGCCCCTGAGCGCCGACGAGTTGCGGTTGTGGTAGTACGAGAGGGTGCAGGTCGTGTAGTCGAGCGAGAAGAAGCGCCTGGCATACCCTTGGCCCTTCTTGCGCCTCCTCTTGAGCAAAACGCCGACGTGATAGGTACTCGACACCCCTCCGTCGCTCCTCCCAGCGGCTGACAGCGTTGACAAAGCGCGGCCACGCTGCGCACCATGACTGTGTAGGCTGTCGACGGATTCCGAGGTCACGGCGCCCAGCCGCGGGCTGTTGGTCGATCTCCCCAGGCTTGACCGGCTGGTGCTAGCAGCCGGGCCGGCTTGGCGATTGGGGAGATGGCGCGCGGTCTGGGGCGGGGCGCCGGTCGGGTAGGTTAGCAGGACGAAGGTGGCTGTCTTGGAGGTCTGCTTGGAGAAGGTGTTGTCGAAGACCAGGCCAAACATGCCGCCCTGGGTGACGTCGTAGGTGCCGACCGAAACCTTGTCGGCTTCGCATTTGCCGTGCCATTTTATGGGTATGAAGCCTTTCTTGGCGAGCTGGTCCTGCGCGGTGCTGACATCCCTCTTGGCGAAGAGGCTGGACTTGGACTCGACGACGCCGTCCGTGTGCTGTTCGAGGCCGCCAAAGTCGTCGGGTTGCGAGGTGAGATTCGTCGCGCCGGTCCCGGGGTGTTTAACGATGGCGAAGTTTCTGGGCAAGCAGGGTCAGCATCGACGTCGGAGGGGGGTTCTGGAGGCAGGCGAGTTACATTGACTTCTTGTGCGGCTGGACACTCCATGATATGGTGTGACCGGCGTCGACCTTGACCCATCGCACAATGTAGGCCTGTGATGAGGGGCAACCCCCGCCCAGTTAGCAATTGTCGCGACAGCGATGGGCACGTCCAGGGCGAAAGAAAGGGCTGGGCCGTCGTTGCGACGCGCTCTGCGACCTACGCACCTTGCTGTGGATTTCCAACTGTTCGATGCCGGCCATGGTGGGTGTACTTTGCGCCCGTGGGTTCCGGCGCGCCGAGGACTCGGGAGAGCCGTTTCCTTCCTTCGCTGTGTTGTGTTTGCGCTGTCGCAAAATCTTCAGGGGCGGCGGGGCGATGGTTGAGTTTCGGGTGCAGTCCCCACCGGCGTCTTGAAGGCAAAGAAAGATGAGACGAACCGTGCAGGCGCGTTAGAAGGGGTGCGGCGCGTGGCGGTTCAAATGGATGGTGTTCAGACTTCAGATCGGGGGATGCAGCCAGTAAAGAAAGTCATGACCGTGCGAGCGAGTGGGGCCCCCAACCTCTCCCGGTCCGGCAATCCTGTTCTTTTTTAAGGCGCGGTTTTCCGACCATGCCTCTCTGGGCCAGGGGCTGACAGGGGCTGCAAGGGAAGGGGGTATGACGAGGTAACGTTGTCAGCCCTACAAGTCCGAGGAGACAGCCTTCGAGCGCGACTTGTTTGTCCGAACTCAACAGGAAACACGCAAGTCATCCATAGATCTTCCTGCCTCTTCTCAGGAACACTACCTGGCCGCAAGGCTTACTTCGCGGACACCTCATGGTTTAGGCAGCAGGGTATCCGAGTGAATGGTACCTAGATATATACGTGGACGGTACGTCAGCCTTCTGGGGAGCCTTGGCTGGGCATGCAGGGAGCTCATCAAGGAGCGCTGGACATGGCTCCGCGGACGGTTCATGAATGGTTGCAACTGCATGGTACTTTGTAGTGTTGCTCGAATTGGCAATGAATGCCCCTTGCAGGTCCTCCCCCAGCCCGTCCCTCCCAATCCCCATGCCTGCCTGCCCGCCCCTGATTACCCGTTATTTTTGATGGATGGGCAGGCAGGCCCTCTAACGAGCCTGAGACGAAAATACGAATAGCGCCCAAGAAAAGACGCCCCGCGACTGCAATCAATGACCCCGCGGGCCCCCGCCAGCCTGCTGCATCTTGATCATCTCGCTCTGGTACCGCAGCTTGAAGCCGTTGCAGAGCGCCCGCATGTCCGGATACTGGCTCTTCATCAACTCGTATCCCTTCGGGATCACCCGGATATTCCACCCAATGACCTTTGAGCTGCGCGACGCCTTGAAGCAGAGGAAGAAATACCCCGGGTGCTTCGTGTCCAGGCAGAAGGCGTAGGTGGATCGGTTCGGGTTGGCGTCCATGTACGTGGTCAACCATTTCTCTGCAGCCGCAGTTAGTGAGTGGTCCGGGCTTCGGGTGGGGTCGGGGGCTGGGCAACTTACCAAGGTCTGCGCGAGACCCCCTCTGGAACTTCTCATGCTGCATGATCTCCTCGGCCTTCCGGGCCATCGCCTTGACGTGCTCCACGATCAACTCGTCCAGATCCGTGTACTGATACTTAGTGCCCACCCGGAGGACCTTGCCCACAGAGAACTCGTTGTCCTTCTGCATCTCCAGCACGTCAATGTGCTGATACACCCCGTCGGCAACCTTCCACGTGATGGCGAGGTGGTCGTTGCCCTTGGAAGACGGCCGAATGACCACTTCGCCCGCCGGCAAGCCACCCAGGTACTCTTCGGCCTGCGTGCTGTTGAAGGGCCGGAAGAGAGGGTGCTTGATGACCCTCTGCGTGCGGCCCGTGACCTTGTCCTTTTCCCGCAGCTCCTCCCGGTCCTCGTCCTCCTGTTTGAAGTCCCACTGCCCGCGACCGTAGTCGTAGTGCCGCCGGTACGGCCGCCGCAGCTCCTCCTCCCTCATCGAGAGCTTGCAGACAAAGTCTTTCCGGTTGATGTCGATCAGCTTGGCCTGGGCCGTCTGCCCGACTTGCAGCATGTCCTTGATCGAGTGGCGGTATGACACCTCATGGGATTCGACCCGGCCCTCGATCCCGCAGTCCAGCTTGACGATGGCAAAGTCATCCTTGACCACGCGGACATTCACCGGGACAATCATGCCATCGCAGAGCGAGTCCCTGGTCTCGCCCGTGAACATGGTGAAGACTTGGTCCGCGCTTGGCACGCCAAAGTTCTTGCGCAGCTCCTCAAAAGGACCCATCAGCTCGGCTCGGATCGCCTCCAGGGTGGCTCGCTTGCGCTGCTGGTATTCGCGCTCCAGTTGCTCCGCGTACTCCTCCAGGATAAGCTCATTGACCTTCTCCTGCTCGTCCTCCTTAAAGAGCTTGCGCACGATGGCGCCGGGGCCGTTCTCGTCTGTCTCGGCCTTGACGTCCTCCTCGTCCAGCCCCAAAGCATCCGCGGCAACCTTGCGGGCCAGGTCGTAGTCCTCGGGATGGATACGCGTGTTGTCAAGCGGGTCCGAGTCGGGGTTGGTGCTGTCATGCTCAATGTACAAGAAGCTGGCGCAGTTGTTCCACACTCGGGGGCCGAGAACCGGAATCTTGTGCCGCTCCGGGTCACCAACCAGTTCGTCACGCGAGGTGACGACGCCGCCATTCGCATTGATTCCCTTGACGAGTAGTTGCGCCTTGCGCGGGCCAAGGCCGGCGACGTAAGGCAGAAGGTTGGCCGTGTAGGGGTCTCCCATAGCTTCGTTGATATCCACCCCGCAGAGGTTGACAATATCCACCATGGCTGTCTCAAGATGCTTGTACAGCTTCTCCTGCGGAAGGTATTGTTGGTATGGGTGGATGAGCAGCGATGCGACGTCCTTGCCCAACGCAGCATATTCCTTCATCGGGTTCTGCATGTACCGAGCGAGAGCGATGCAATACCGGGTGAGAGGGCTCAGGGTTGGGTGTTCGGCAACAGCACGGGGGCTGTCCTTGTACAAGCGCGCCACCTCGTCGTTGACGATAACGACCTCGAGCAAGTCGCTGCGGTACTCGTTGGTGTCTGGGTCATCATATTCGGGGCCCATCAGCCCCTTCTCACTGATAATGCCCTCCACATCCTTGATCAGCCGGTGCGTGTCCGCCGAGAAACCGGAAACGCCCACGACATCGGGGTTTCGTCGCCGAATCAGCTCGGCGAAAAGATCCCTCTGGCTCTCATCCCTCGCCAGATTAACGAATTTGCCGTGCTCAAGCACTCTGCCATCTTCTTCGACCCATGTCCAGGAGATGGGGTCGCGGTTGGGATCTTCCATGCCGTTGGACAGGGTGAGCACACGCGGCGTAGTACCGAGAACCATGCCCTTGGGTTTGAGAGGTGCCTGGTCAAGCCGCTTGAAATACTCCTCACGGCACGTCTTGAGGAGCTCTTCTTGGCAGGCCGTCCTCAGCGAGTCCTTCACGCCCTTTGCAATCACCTTCTCCAGTTTCAAGAAGGCGATATCCAGGACCTTTTGCCGCTCCGAGTTCCACGCATCGGCGAGGTCGCTGAAGTTGTCCGAGGCAAACTCGTTGTAGAGCTGTCGCCGGAATTCGCGGTCGTTCTCTAGGGTGAGGTTGACCTCAACCAGCCCTTCGTCTTCGGCCTTCATCATCTTGAGAAAGATCTCAGGCCGGACAGCCAGGTCCCTGATGGTGTGTTGGACGAGGTACTTGATCTCGTAGTAGGGGTGGGCCTCATCGATCTTCCGGAGGCCCTTCTCGGTCCGACGGCAGCTGACGCAGCCCATGAGGTAGTATTGGATGCGGAAATGCTTGCGCATCCGCGGGCTAACAAAGAGCTCCTCGGCGTACATCTGGCGAGCCGCGTTGAGCACTTGATCCCCAGTCGGGAAGTCGTCGTCGGCCAACTCGTCGGCGAGGTCCACGGGCAGCTTGGCATCGTCGTCTGACGACTCCTTTTTGCCTTCGCGAAGAGCATTCTGAGCCAGGCGATCAGGCGAGATGCCGAGCGCCCCGACGAACTTGTAGGCCTGGGATCGCCGAATGCGCTCAAAAAGAGCCGTCTTGGCGCCCGGTCGCTTCATCTCCTTGGAGGCGCCGTTACCCATGGCAGCAATGTCCTTCAGCTGCGCCGAGTATTGGAAATTGAGATAATCCTGCAGGTCTTGCAGCTCCTCCAGCGTCGCAGCCTGATGGATCATCTCCTCGAGAACGTCGTCCTGAACGCCTGCTTCCTTCAGGTTGTCAACGGACCTCTCAAGGGCATTCCTCTTCTCAACCAACGACCGGAATTTGATGTCGAGTTCCAGGATCCGCCACAGGTCGTCCTGGGTCAGCAGCTTCTCGGCGTCGACGGTGTACTCGGGCGCATCGGGGTGGTCGCGGCTGTCCTGATTCCTGACTTTCTTGGCGTGGATAAGGTAGTCTCTCCGGTGTTGAAAAACGTAGGGGACCTCGACGCCGTCGATGATGAAAAACTCGAGAACCTTGCCAATAGCTTTGTTAAAGGGGCCATGGAGATCGCCGGGCAACTGCTTCTTGGGCCACATGAGATTCGTAATCCAGCGTGCCTCCTCCTTGAAGTACTCGGCTGACGTCTGTTGCTCCTTGAAAGGCTTGCGGTCGAGCTGGAATCGCTCAGGCTCGTCGACGACACGGATTTGGTTGTCCTCGTCGGTGAGGAGCTTCTCCTTGAGCTGCGACGGTTCAAAGACGTCCTTCAGCTCAATTGTCTGTTCCCCGCGCTCCCGCTCTTCCTCGTCTTCTTCCAGGTCCAGAGCCCAGCCGTATTCGTCGCCATTGCCGAAAATGGCCTCCATATCGTCGAGGGCGTCCTTGTCGAGGCCAGTTGCATCAACGGCGAGGCCCTTATCCCTAGGGCGAGCAACTTCCATGTCCTCCTGGCGCTGGATGCGTTCCTCGTCATCTTCTGGATAGTCGTCCTCGATGAAGTCATCAAACTCATCGACGTGTGCGCGGTGACTCGGGCGGCCGTAAGCTCGCTCGTCGGCCATATCCTCGTCGTCGTCTGAGAAAATCTGTGCAAGGTCGGGGCGCTCATTGCCACGGTCCTCATCGCGATGGCCACGCTTGAGACGCTTGAATTTCGTCTACGCCACTGGTAAGCCCACAAAAACAATCTGCAAGAGCGCAGGCCAGCATACCTGGGTTTGTGTTTTCCGTTCCCACTCTGGGATGGCTTCACCGATGAGGTCAAGGTCTTCTTCGTCGAGCTGCTCCTCCTCCTCGCGCTCGACGCGGCGGCGCTTCTTCTTCTTGCGGCGCTCGCGGTCTTCCGAGTTATCGGCCTCTTCTTCCTCATCCTCGTCGACGATGAAACCTTCTCGGATCTGCGGGCGAATCAATCAGTATGACTCGGTCAGTCCAGCGAAATGAGCGCGCAAACAGTCGTACCCTTCTAGCTTCCTCCTCGTCCTCATCGTCCTCGTCCTCTTCGCTAGAATCATCTAGCATATTATCCCGCTTGCTGGGACGAGACTCGCCAGCCTCCTCGTCAAACGACTCATCGTCCTCTTCGTCGTTGAGCTCGGCCTCCCCGTCAATCAGGTCGCGCATCGAGGTGCTCATTTTGGCTGTCGCGGTCGTGTCGCGCTCGGATCAGGTTCTTCAGCGGGATAAGGCGTCGGGGGGGACGGTCGGTGGGTGAGGCGCGGAAGCGCTTGCTTCTGTTGATGAAAAGGGAAGCAAGGCGGGCGTGGAGCGGGGGAATTTGGTCAAAGAAGCGATGGATTTATGGGCAAGAGTGGAAGGCTGAAAGGTCAAGGTCGGAAATTTTGGGGCGCCGAGCAACCTGCATGTCTGGAACGGCGCATGTCGCGTTCAGCCTCGCCCCTTCAATGGATGCCGCAGTGCTCGCTTGGCGATCCGTGCTCCAATCAAGCGACCAGCACTTTCAATGAGCCTGGAAATCGGATTTTGCACCACCCAGAGCAGACTTGCTTCACACTTGATTCAATGTCCAGATTTCATTCAACTAACAGACATAAAAATGTATACACATTTTATCAGGCACCACACTCTCTGAGCTCAGCAAGGCTGTGGGCTTCCCTAATACTGGACGACGCGGTAACGTTAGGCCTGTGACGTACCACCTCTGCGGACCTCATCCGGCTCGCAATGAGCCCACAGCGGAGACACCTACATGTATGGATTCCCCGAGAAACCGAGAGCGGCTTCCAGTGCTGTTTAAAGTTAATCCCCTTTCGAGCCTCACATGACTTCGTTGCTCATAATTCGAGGATTGCCATTCATGCCGCCAAATATCATTGAAAGAATGGCTTTTTGCTGGTTTCGTTTCGTTCACGCGCCTGGTCTGGCAGCGAGGGGTAACGGCTGAAAAAGCAAGCATCCATGGACCAACGGGCGGGATCCAGTTGCCGCCACCGTCGACAGCCAGCCCACACCAGTGACCCCACATTGACTGACCATCGGCCGCAGCCCAGCCAGGAACCTTTCCCACGTTCCCCCAAAAAAATCTAAAGCACACGCTTCTGTTTGCCGCCTATCGTCGAGGATTCCATCGTGCCCTGTCTCGGCCTCTATTCGCCCGCTGTGAGAGTGGGCTTTGCGCAGCTGTTCGTGGCTACCTAATCTCCCGGAGGACGTCCGCATCCAGGACCCGAGTCGCTGCTCTGCCGATCGCCCGCAGCCGCCGTGCACGCCCGATCCACCGTCTAATCTATCAAAGGGATCAGACAAATACCTACCGCCCTTCTGCAGTGCCCGTCCCAAATATTGCGACACTCCGACCGTCCCACGGGGATTCAACAGACCAGACTTTGCTCGGGGCATACAGAGGGGCTCCTTCTTGGCGCTGTCGCTTCAAACACTCCCCGCCCCCTGACGGCTTTTCTTGATCCGCCCTCCCCAAGTAGTCGCCCAAGAGCACAAACCCCGGCGCTACCACAACCGTCGAACTCGCGCATTCTATCAGGGGACACGATCGGGGCAAGCGAAATAGACAGCTTCATAGAGGCCCGGTAGGACCTCCGCCTCGACACCCGACGACCCAGACTGCTCCGGTGCGGACTCGGCGCCGTACAGCTGCCCGTCATGGCTGACGCCGCCTTTGCGCCGCGCTCTATGAAGCGCAAGAACGTCAAGGGGCTCGCTTTGAAGGCGCCTGCCCCGAAGCCTCCGCCGACAGCCGAGAATGCCCGCATGGGCCCCGCGAACGGAAAAAACGACGACAAGGACGCGCAGCTGGAGATCGGCATCGAGTTCAACTTGGATCTGAAGCCCGAGGACCTCGAGATCATCAAGGATCTCGGCGCTGGCAATGGCGGGACTGTCAGCAAAGTCAAGCACATTCCTACAAACACGGTCATGGCGCGAAAGGTCGGTCTTGTTACCCCCCACCCCGCTGGCTCCTGTCGGCATCGTCTCACCGGCAACTAGATTATCCACGTCGAGGCGAAAAAGGAAATGCGCAGGCGCATAGTTCGCGAGTTGCAGATCATGCATGGGTGTCACTCCGACTACATCGTCACCTTCTACGGCGCCTTCCTCAACGAGAACAACGACGTGATCATGTGCATGGAGTATATGGATGTTGGGTTCGTCCCACCTCAGGCCGCATGCTTGCTTGACCCACCGACTGACCAGTATGAAACAGCTCCCTCGACCGCATCTCACGCGTCTTCGGACCGGTCCGGGTCGATGTTCTGGGCAAGATTGCTGAGGCGACTCTGGGCGGCCTCACCTATCTTTACTCGAAGCACCATATTATGCACCGCGACATCAAGCCGTCCAACATCCTGGTCAACTCCCGGGGCTCTATCAAACTTTGCGACTTTGGCGTGTCTGGAGAGCTTATCAACTCTGTTGCCGACACCTTCGTCGGCACATCCACGTACATGGCCCCTGAGAGGATTCAGGGTGAGCGGTATACGGTCAAGTCAGACGTGTGGAGCTTTGGCCTGAGCATCATGGAACTGGCAATCGGCAAATTCCCGTTTGCTGCGAGCGAGCAGTTATCGGATGCCGAAAGCGCACCAGCCGGCATTCTCGATCTGCTGCAGCAAATCGTGCATGAGCCGGCGCCGCAGCTGCCCAAGAGCGATGCTTTCCCGCAGATTCTCGAAGACATGATTCAAAAGTGTCTCTACAAGGAGCCTGAGCGGCGCCCAACACCACAGGACCTCTTCGTATGCAGAATTTCTATCCTCGTCGCCCGTCGGTCTGACGGTTACTGACCAGATCTCCAGGACCGAGACCTCTTCGTACAGGCCGCCAAAAGAACCCCCGTTGACTTGAGAGAGTGGGCCTGCGGCCTCATGGACCGGGACAACCGCAAGTCCCACCTGGCGCCCCAGCTCTCCCCAGCGACCCAAGATCTTCTGCGCTCAAGTGACTCCCCAACATATGCGACCCAGCAGACACCCACTTCATGTGAGTTTTCCGGTTATCGGTCACAGTCTTACACGTGCTGACCGAGATCACAGCGTACCGGGTGGACCCCCGGCAGGCGGCCGACCACGCCAACTTGGCTGCTCAAGTCGATCGCCTGTACATCCGGGAGTGGGACCACGAATAGGTGCTGCGGAGTCTATGCTCGAACAGGATATTGCGGGAAAAGGCGATCCTTCGCCCTTGAGTGCAGACATAGCGGTTCCCTGCCGCCGACCTCGAAGCCTCTTGCCGCCCCCGCCGATGTCCCTTTGACGGGCAAGCCAACAACGGGATCGACGGGAGGTCCCCCCAGGCCTAGTACCGCTGGCAGGAGACAGCATTCGAAATGGTATTCTCGCGACATCCCCGCCCAAATATTCGGTCAACCAACCCCTCTTCTCCCTCGGCTTTGGCATAGAGAATCCTGTTTGTTGTGCTTCACTCTGCAACCTCAGCGCCGCTGCTCCCCAGTCATGGATCGCCCCACGTTAAATCTTCCAGCATTTACCGGCGCCAGCTTGTTTATCTCTTTCTTACTTTTCTCTCTGCTATTTTGATGGGATATTCCTGCGTAAGAAAAGTGGTTACGTTCCTGCCTAGGGAGGGGCGCGGCCATGGTCGTGGTTGTAACAATCTGGCGAGCGAGCGAGGCGAGGCTGCAGGTCAGCGGGAGTCGTGCAGACCTACGGCGGTGGATTTCCTTTTCCGTACTAAGCTAGTAAAGCCCAGCGCGGTTTCCGGTCTTGACACGGCATATATTCTAGTTACGCTAGACGAACTTTGGACCGAGGTTTGGCCAGGTTACATATGCATGCTATGCGTGCGGCTTGCTTGCGTGCGTCTCTTGCTTCATCACAGCAACCCGTTTTCGAGGACGTCGATCAACTCGTCTAGTCGCGATATCACCAGATCGGTGTGCTCGTGGTCGGCCAGGTGGCGGTTGACGTCGTTCACCAGCAGAACGGTCCTTGCCCCAGCCCTCCGCCCCGCCGTGATGTCGTCGATGCTGTCGCCCACCATGATCAGCCCGCTCGCGTCGGCAACCTCCTCCCCTACCTGCGTCTGCAGCAGGTCGTCCGCGGCGCCATCGGCCTCCTCCTCCCCCCCACCACCATCCTGGCGACTACCCTCCTCCTCGGCCGCCGACCGGCGCCGCCGCTCGTCCTCCTCCCTGGGATCAGCGGGCACGCCCGCCTCGCCGGTACTCCTGCGCAGCAGGCCCCAGCTCCGGGCGATGTGCAGGATCCCCGCCGGGTCGGGTTTCGGAGGGCGGAAGTCCCGCGTCACGATGGGCGCGAACACGCTGCCCGCGAGGAATTTGTTGAGGAGGTTGTTGACGGGCGTGTCGAAGTTGCGCGTGCAGATGCCCTTGCGGACGCCGCGCGCGTCGAGGTACGCCATCAGCTCGGCCAGCCCGGGCTGCGCGACCTGCTGCAGCATGGCGCGCCGCTCGATGTCGCGGATGAGGTCCATGGCTTGGTGCTGCTGTTCTGGCGTCGGGAGGCTGTAGACGTGCTCGAGGATGTCTTGGGATTTGGGGATGCCGAGGGCGGCGCGCATCTCGTGGAACATGTAGGTTTGGGGTTCGCTGGGGTGGGTTAGTATGGAGGAGGTTTGGTGCCTTAAGGAGGAGAGGCCAGTATCAAGTCTCACTCGAGCCTGGAGTTTAAGTGTATTCTACCTGTAGCCTCTCATAACCGGGGATGACGTGGGAAGGGCAACGGATCAGACAGAAACGAACAGCCATGAAACTCACCATAATGTCCCATCAACGTCAAAGACGATCCCCTCCAGCTTCCGCGTTTGCGGGCTAGTCTTCGTAGTCAAGGGCCGTTGTAGCGGCGCAAACTTCCAGGTTGGTGAAGCAGACTGCATCATGGAATAGAATCTGCGCATCGGCGCAGACAAGGTGGCCGGAGACGACTAGGTAGGTGGTCTATAGCAAACAATATGGAAAACAAATACAACAGCAGCTTGCCTTCCACCGTGTAGATACACACCAATCTGAAAGTCGAGGCTTGTTTGGACCGACCTGCCCCGCCTCACTTCCATTGCTTGTGCCCGATTTCAGGACCCACGTTTGGCTTCCCCCAATCGGGACTGTGACGTCCAGAGCGGGTCCCCGTCTCGCGTGGGCGCTTTGCAGGGATCCGGGCGGCCCGGAGAGCAGGTGGATCCCGCCAGCTTCCTGCCCCGGGAAGGAAGCGGTACCCTTCCAGCTGTTTTACGTGAGGCGAGACTGGCACCAACCCAACAACAAAGGACGGGACGAACCCTCGAGGCAGTCGAGTTCCCAGCGTCTCCGCATTCTGCAGCGGAGCTTCAACAACAAAGCCTCGGCCTCAACCGACTTAAGCCCAAGTCCTGTTTCCAGATTGTCTGCTCCGCGCCACAGAACATGCGATCGACTTCGGCGTGGAGATGAGCTCCTCTCCCGCGCCGCCGCCCGGCCAATGGCCCCCGCAAAGGCCTTCCAAGAGAAGCGTGAGTTGGGTTGTCCTCACCCCCGATACAGCGCGCCTTGCCTTTCGCTTCACGAGACTCAAATTTACTTCTTGATGGTCGCATCTCTGACGGCGCATAATCCTAGAAACTGCGCAATGGCTCCGTCATCATCCCCTCGACCGGCGAGCGGTTGCACCGCACCTTCACCCTCCGCCCCTCCAGCCTGTTCTCGTCAAGGCAAGCCGATGCCTCAGCCACGTCGCCTATGGAGCCTTTCTTCTCACGCCAGTCCATGTCGGGCCGAGTACATGCGGCGACACATAACGTCCGCGAGGGAGGCGCCCGGCTGCTCCGCTGGCTGAACACCCCCGTCGGCCGTGGAGTGATCAAGTGCACGTTGGCATACACGCTGGGCAGCTTAGCAACCTTCTGGTCGCCACTCTCCGACTTCCTGGGTCGGCCCGATGGCAAACATGTCGTGGCCACGTTGACCGTCTACTTCCACCCTGCGAGGACGGTGGGATCCATGATCGAGGCGGTCCTGATCGCCATTGTGGCCGTCGCGTACGCGGAACTGGTCTCGGTTCTGTCCATGTGCACGTCGGTCCTGTTTGGCGGCGTCCTGGGGATGGTCCCCCTCGCGCACGGCCTTGTCTTGACCGTCTTCATAGGGGGCGGCTTTGGCTTCATGGGATGGGTCAAGCAGAGGATGAATAACCCGCTCGTCAACGTCGGCAGCACGCTGGCCTCGCTCGCCATCATTGGCGTTGTTACCAAGGAGACGGCCGTTCTTACGAGCGTCTTCTCGAACCAGAAGATCGTCCAGATCCTCAAGATGCTCCTGATGGGCATCACCATCACCACCGTCGTCAACCTGCTGGTGTGGAGGGCGTCCGCCGTGTCCGCCTTGCGCCAGTCAATGTCTAAGGCATCTGTCTCGCTGGGCGACATGCTGTCGCTGATCACCCGTGGTTTTCTCAGTGGATCCGAAGACGATGTGCTATCGCCCGACTTCGCTGCGGCTTCGTCGGCTTACTCGTCCGTCTACCCTCAGATGACCAAGAACCTCCGCGAGGCCAAGTTTGAGCGATACTTCCTGGGCCATGAGAAGGTCTACCAGCTCGACCGGGCCGTCGTACGATCCATGGAGACCCTGGCCCAGTCCATTGGCGGATTGCGAAGCGCGGCAAATTCACAATTTGCCCTGCTCAAGGAGCCCGTGGCCCCGTTATCGCGCGTGACGTCCAACAACGGCCCTGTCACGTCTCCCCTCTTCTCTCCAAGCTTACATGGAACGATATCCAGCCTAGTGAGGTCTGGCAGAGAAAGGTTTCCCATGCTGTCCGCTATCGACGAAGCGTCCGAGGAGAGCCACGAAGAGGAGAGGAGTTATTTCCAGGAGAGGCGCCGGTCCGACGCCACTGCCACGAGCCTGCCCCCCTTTCGGCACCCGTCAGAGATATTTACGCTTTTCATTGACCTGTTGGGGCCGTCGATGAAATCTCTGGCTTTTACACTGTCCGAGGTGCTTCGAGATCCGCCGTTCGGCGCAGCCCCCGACTATGAAATCACCATCAATGACCACTTCCGTCACAGCCTCGCCGATGCTCTGTCACTCTTCAACGAGGCAAGGGCGCATGCCCTCCAAGCATTGTACAAGACGCTTGAACTAGACCGTACCCGGTCCGAGGGTGTTCAAGCCGACTTTGAAGAGGTTGCCGCCGCTTGTGGTCACTTCAGTTTCAGCCTGCAGACGTTTGGCGAGGAGATGCAGAAGTACCTGGACGTACTGGATGACTTGAAGTTTGCCAACGAGCACAGGAGACGCAGTTGGCACTGGCTCGTGTGGTGGAGGGACGGTCGCCGGCCTGGCCAGAAGGCGTTGGCCCTGCCGTACGACAACGAGGAGCGAGACCGCTTCATCAAGCCCATCAAGAAGAGCGCTATGCCCAGGGGGATAGCCGATCCATTAATCAGACGGAGAGACACTTACAACTGGGAGGCCGCACCCCCAGAGACCAAGAAGAGCAAGGTCGTCGCTAGTATATCCCAAAGGGTTCTTGGAGTGGTGAGGAGGTTGGCCAGGGATGAGCGTGAGAGACAGCCTACCTGACTTTTTGCTTGCCGCCCAGTAAACGCTAACTGTTGGGCAGTTCGATTTGGCTTGAAGGTGGGCGTAGGAGCAGCCCTCTGGGCCTCGCTCGCCTTCATCCCGCAAACCAGGGAAATGTATCGGCACTGGAGAGGCGAATGGGGCCTCCTGTCATTTATGATTGTGTGTTCGATGACGGTAGGCGCCGCCAACACCACAGGCTGGGCGAGGTTCCTGGGGACCTTGATCGGCATCGCGACCGCGGGCCTGAACTGGCAAGTGTCGCAGCAGAGCGCCTTCGCCCTCATCCCGCTCGGATCGCTCGTGGCCTTCTGGAGTTTCTACGTCATCATCGCACGGGGGAACGCCCCCATGGGCAGGATCACGCTGTTGGCCTACAACGTGTCGACGCTGTACGCGTACAGTCTTTCGCAAAAGGTCGACGATGATGACGATGACGAGGGCGGCGTGGACCCCATTATCAAGGAGATCCTACTCCACCGCTTCACAGCCGTGACGGTTGGCATCATCTGGGGGCTGATCGTCTGCCGTCTGATCTGGCCCATCTCGGCACGCAAGAAGTTCAAGGAGGGCCTCAGCATGCTGTACCTCCAGATGGGCCTCATCTGGAAGCGCGGGCCGCTCGCCATCCTCCTGCGGAGCGACTGCACGCGCTCGTACCTCCGCACCGGCGAGCAGGCGGCGCTCCAGAAATACGCCGGGCGCCTCGACAGCCTCCGCGCCAGCGCGGCGCGCGAGTTTGAGCTCCGCGGCCCGTTCCCCTCGGAGCAGAGCCGGCTGCTCATGGGGTGCACGAACCGGCTGCTCGACGCCTTCTACGCCATGTCGCTCGTCACGCAGCGCAAGGGCAACCTGACCGAGGGCGAGCGCGCCCTGCTGCTGTACACGGCCGACGAGCGCGCCATGCTGTGCGACCGCATCTGCCACGTCTTCCAAGTGCTGGCCTCGTCGCTCATGCTCGAGTACCCGCTCACCGACGCCATCCCCAGCGTGGCGCGGTCGAGGGACCGGCTGCTGGGCAAGATCTTTCAGTTCCGCAAGGAGCATCAGCATGATGCTGCGGAGGGTGGGGATGGTAACAATGACGCTGCGGCGGCGAGCTATATAGGGCTTGGGCGGCTCGGGCACGTCGATGTGCAGGAACACGACTATGCGCTGCTGTATGCGTATGCGCTGGTTACGGGACAGGTGGCCGAGGAGTTGAAGGTGGTTGCCAAGGAGATTGAGCATCTGTTTGGCGTTTTGGATGGCGAGACGCTGTTGCTGCAGTAGTTTCTTTTTTGTCTGACGGTTGGGGAAACTCTTTCAGGTTGTTAGGGGTTGGAAAGGGTTGGTTGGGTTTCTTCCTGCAGGGCGTTTCTGACCTGGTGCCCTCTTTTTCTCACTGCAGCGTCAGGGGAACCGCTTGGCTTGTGATACCAGTCCGGAAATGCCTGTCTCTAAGGCTAATGTCGGACATTCATGAAAATATGAAGTGGGTAGAAAAGGAAGCGGAGTTGGATTCAAGGGACTGGCAAATGATGTTTTTGTTAACTGGTGCTGGGGTATATATAACCCGCAAGAACTCCATTTCCGCACATCTCTCCAATCATCAGTATCGTTTCGGAGTCCACATCCACACAACCATTTGTTTGATACCCAAATACCTAAGGTACTCGGATAGGTTCCATGTTCATGGTGCCGTCAAGGGACACGGAGACCCTAACCCTCGGCGCCTCACTGTGTCCACCTGCAGCAGCACCCTGGTCAGCATTTACTTGGCGCCTTGAACCCGCGTCCTCGCTCCGAGAACCGAGAAATCACCACTCGACCCCGAACCTAACACCAAACAACGAGGCAACATGGCGAGCAGGCGCGACTTCCTCAGCCAACCGGCGCCCGAAAACTACGTGGCCGGCCTCGGCCGTGGCGCCACGGGCTTCACGACCCGGTCGGATCTCGGCCCCGCGCGCGAAGGCCCCAGCGAGGACCAGATCAAGGCTGCCGTCGCAAAGCGGTCCGCGCAGCTCGGCCTGACCGAGGCCAAGGACGACGACAAGGACGACGAGGAGCGGTACCAGGACCCCGACAACGAGGTTGGGCTCTTCGCCGGCGGCATCTACGAAAAGGACGACGAGGAGGCTGATCGGATATGGAAAGACGTCGACGACAAGATGGCCAAGCGCCGCCAGAAGCAGAGGTTAGTCGCCCGCTTTTTCCCTTGTTGCGCCATCACCCGTTTCCCCCCTACCCCCACCCCCTCCTCAAGCATGTAGTTTATCGTCCGCATAGATGAGCAGAGTGCCGACCGATAATCGCACAGGGACATACGAGAGAACGCCGAACGCGAGGAGTACGAGCGCCAGAACCCAAAGATACAACAGCAGTTCGCCGGGCTCAAGAGGGCGCTCGAGACGGTGACGGACGAAGAATGGGCGAGCCTCCCGGACCCCAAGGACCTCACGGGCCGCACGAAGAGGGCCCGGCAAGAGCGAATGCAACGCTTCTACGCCGTTCCCGACAGCGTCCTTGCGGCGTCGAGGGACCAGGGACAGTTTGGAACGACTGTCGCCGACGACGGCACGGCGGCGACCACCGACGGGAACAAGGATGGCACCGTGACCGACTTTGCAAAGATTGGCGCCGCCCGCGACAAGGTGCTCAGGGCGCGGCTGGAGCAGCAGTCACAGAGCAGCGGCATTGCCACGGCCGGGAGCGCGACAAGCATCGACCCGAAGGGCTACCTGACCTCCTTATCGAATACCCAGGGCGCTGAGCAGAGCATCGGCGATATCGAGCAGTTCCGGAAAATGCTCAAGTCCGCCGTCGACTCGAATCCGAAACAGGCAGCCAGCTGGATCGCCGCCGCCAGGTTGGAAATCGCCGCCGGGAAGCCTGGCGCAGCCCGTAGCCTGATCGCCAAAGGGTGCCAGCACTGCCCCAAGAGCGAGGACATCTGGCTCGAAAACATCCATCTCAACGATAACCGCAATGCCAAGGTCATTGCGGCGCAAGCGATCCAAGCCAACCCGCATTCGGTGCGGCTCTGGGTGGAGGCGATGAAGCTCGAGAACGACCCGAGGTCACGAAAGAAGGTCATCCGGCGGGCGCTGGACCACAACCAGGAGTCCGAGGCGTTGTGGAAAGAGGCGGTCAATCTGGAAGAGGACCCAGCCGACGCGCGGATGCTGCTGGCCAAGGCCACTGAGCTCATCCCCGAGTCTCTCGACCTGTGGCTGGCGCTAGCGCGCCTCGAGACACCCGAGAACGCCCGCAAAGTGCTCAACAAGGCGGTCAAGAAGCTCCCGAGCTCGCACGAGCTGTGGATTGCTGCCGCACGCCTGGAGGAGCAGACGGGCGAGGGCGCCAAGAGCTCCGTCATGAAGACTGCCGTCAAGTTCCTCGCCAGGCAAAACGCCATGCCGAAGCGTGAAGAGTGGATCGCCGAAGCCGAAAAGTGCGAAGACGAAGGCGCCGTTGTAACATGCAGCAACATCGTCCAGGAGACGCTCGGATGGGGGCTGGACGAGGACGACGACCGCAAGGAGATATGGATGGAGGACGCCAAGGCCAGCACCAGCCGGGACAAATTCGCGACTGCCCGCGCAATCTACGCCTACGCGCTGCGGGTGTTCCCCAACAGCAGGAGTCTTTATCTGGCTGCGGTGGAACTCGAGCGGAACCACGGCACCAAGGACGATCTGTGGCGGGCCCTCGAGAAGGCCGTGGAGGCTTGCCCACATGTCGAGGTGTTCTGGCTCATGCTGGCCAAGGAGAAGGCCGGGGAGCTCAACGAGGCGCGTCGGGTGTTGGCCCGGGCGTTCAAGCAGAACCCCGACAACGAAGACATCTGGCTGGCGGCGGTCAAGCTGGAGGCCGACAATGGCTTCATCGACCAGGCACGGGATCTCCTCAAGACGGCCCGTCAAAACGCCCCGACCGACCGCGTCTGGATGCGCAGCGTGGCCTTTGAGCGGCAGCTGGGCGCCAACGAAGCCGCCCTGGACCTGGTACAAGACGCGCTCCAACTCTTCCCCGCCGCGCCGAAGCTGTGGATGATGAAGGGCCAGATCTACGACGATCTCGGCAAGCTCCCGCAAGCCAGGGAAGCGTACAGCACGGGCGTGCGCGCGGTGCCGTCGTCGGTCCCGCTCTGGCTGCTCTACGCGCGCCTGGAAGAGCGCTCCGGCAACGTGGTCAAGGCGCGCAGCGTCCTCGACCGCGCGCGGCAGGCGGTGCCCAAGTCGCCCGAGCTCTGGACCGAGCTCATCCGGGTGGAGCGGCGGGCGGGCAACGGCAGCCAGGCCAAGAGCCTCATGGCGAGCGCGCTCCAGCAGATGCCCAAGAGCGGGCTGCTGTGGGCGGAGCGCATCCTGCACCTCGAGGCGCGCACGCAGCGCAAGACACTCATCACCGAGGCCATCAAGAAGGTCGAGGACGACCCGGTGCTGCAGGTGACGGCGGCGCGCATCCTGTGGGCCGAGCGCAAGCTCGACCGGGCGCAGAACTGGTTCGAGCGCGCGCTGCTGCTGGACCGCGACGTCGGCGACACGTGGGCGTGGTACTACAAGTTCCTGGCGCAGCACGGCACCGACGAGAAGCGGGCCGACCTGGTGGCCAAGTGTGTGCTCAACGACCCGCGCCACGGCGAGCACTGGCAGGCCGTGGCCAAGGACCCCAAGAACGCGGGCAAGGGGACCGAGGAGGTCCTGAAGCTGGTCGCGGCGTCGTTGGGTTAGTCGGCGGGCGTGTAAATTACAGTTGCGGTGTGTGGCTTGTCACGGTTCGTTTATCGAGTTGTTTTTGATATCCCTGAAGCCATATCGCAGCAGTCTTGATCTCAAATCTGGTCTGCTAATTCGTCCCGCCCCAAGATGCGCAAGACTCCTCCCGTGGAAAACCAAACCCAGCTGAACTGAACTGACAACTACACTTAAAAAGTAACCCCGTCGTCGTTACAATCATGACCACACCATACCATCCGGCTATTTGCTGCCAAACCACGACGACAGGTAGCTCTTGCTCTTGGCGGCGCCGTCCTCAACCTTGCGGTCGAACTCGTCGATCTTCTTGAGCGTGTCGGCCTTGGCGGCCTTTGCGTAGGCCTCGGTCTCGCTCTTGGCCTTGGACACGTCCCTGTTGACGGTTTCGGCCTGTGGTGTGACAGCCACGGTCAGTCAGTACTCGCACTTGATGGGACCGATTTATCAAAGTGCCAAGAGAAAGAAAGACTTACAGCGTGATCGACCTTGGCACCGACTTCCTGGCCCGCCTTGTGGGCCTGGTGCTCGACGTCGGTCGAGCGGTGCGGGACCTCGCCCTTGATCTTGGCCGCGACGTGGTGCGCGTCACCTGCGACACACATACATGTGAGAATGGGAAACGCGGCATGGGCTGGAATTGGGGATGGTGGTTTCTTGCTCACTCTCGAATTGCTTTTCGGCGGCGCGCGGAGAGCCGCCGGCCGAGTAGAGGTAGTAGCCGGCGCCGCCCGCCGCTGCGAGGCCGATGGCAAGGGGCGCTCTTGACCGGGACATTGTGGGTTGAATGAAGGAAGTGAAGGGTGTTTGCGTTTGAAGATGGGCTTCTGCCGATGCTTGGATATCCTGAGTGACGATGTTGTGTTCAGGTTCGATGTTGGGGTTTGGGTGGTTGTGGTTGGATGGTGAGGGGTTGCTGTCAAAGAACGAGGGATCGCATGATTTTAATTCGGCCTCATCCCGTCTCCAACCTCTCCCATCGTCTCCCTGCCTTGCCTGCTTTGCCTGCTTGCCTGGGGTTCTTAACATGTATGTATGACGTAGGAGCGACAGCGTCCCGCCACGCACTGCGGCCCCACTGCGGTTGGTTTGAAGCACGCGCAAACGCTAGGGGCTTGGCGCACCGCCGACTCCCTGGAGCTGAATTGGAGAGCCCACTGGCACGATTACATCATGGCGATTTCTCCATCGTCCTCCATCACCTCGTGTCAGTGGCCGCTGTCGCCAAACCCTCCCCACAGCCGTCACTGACCACAGGTGTCTGCTACCTAGTTACGGTAGGTCACCCTCTGGAATAGCAGGTTATCGCCGACCGATTTCCGCAACCTCGCTCCTAGTCCCAGGGCGCATCCACCTCGGACATCACCGCCCACCTTCAGCCAGGACGCGTCCAGTTCCATCACGGCTCCATTACCTGCGCCAAGGCATTCGGCCCTACACCCACGCCCGCCTGCTCGTCACGTCAATGCCCCGCTACATGGGAGGTCGGGACAACCCATGATGGCATGAGAAGCCATGCCCAAGATCAGACATCACCGTTCCTCGCGGCGCGCATCACCTCCCAAGGACAGCGACTTTGACCACGAGATCAACCTCGTCGACCGAGATGAGGAGGAGAGCCCCCTCAGGCCGCCGTCAGCCGGCCCGTCTTCTTCCCAGCACGAGACACCAGCCACACAGCCCCAGGCAGTCGGTGGAGAGGATGGGCCTGGCGGGGAGGTGAGGGGGAGGGGAGAAGACGCCGGGCAGCCGTCTGTTCTGATCGAGGGTGAGTGGCCAACCTCTGCTACTGCTACTACTGTGGCGACCGGCAACGCTGACGTGCAACAGAGCCCACACCACAGGTAGAGGGGGGTGGTTTCTTGTCAGGGGCACCGACTACGAAAGACCACGGCAGGCCCAAGTCGACCGAGTCGGCCGTCGATATCCTGTACGAAAACCAGAGAGGCGGGTTCCTCTGCGGCCTACCGCTATTCTCGTCCATGGCGCTCGGCAATCTCGACCCGCCCGCGTGGACAAACTATGCACACCGGCCCAGCCCCACCGACATCAACACGGCGCAGGTGCCCGATCCCAGCTGGGAATGGGCCTGGCCCGAATGGCGCATCAACCATGACGAGGGCGTGGACGAGGACGGCTGGGAATACTCGTTTGCCTTCTCCAAGAAGTTCACGTGGCATAAGGCGCGGTGGTGGAACTCGTTTGTCCGGCGGCGAGCGTGGATCCGGAAACGAGTCAAAAAGGACGCAGGCTACCTCGCGCAGGACCCGCACATGCTCAATCCCGAGTATTTCACGGTCCGGGCATCCGCCGAGATGGTGCGCGACGGCAGCCCTAGCGGGACTAGCAGCGTCCGCGGCAGCAGGCTGAGCATGAGCACGGTCAACGTGGAGGGCGCGGAGCCGCCGGTCATCGAGCATGCCGACGAGCTGCTGCGCGTGCTCCGCGTGTCCCGCATCGACAGGGAGAAGGTCGAGGCCGTCGATAACTACCTCGCAAATGCCCAGGAGGACTTGGAGGGTCTGCAGGCCATCATGCACGAGATCATGGCGCTCTTTGTCTTCCAGGCGTCGCGCCGGGTCCTCCTGAGCAAGCTGACGGATATTTACGACAAGACGGCCGCGGCCCAGAAGAAAAGGGGGGATACGGACCCAGAGCTGGATCGGAAAGTGAAGAACCTTGCGGCGGCTGTGAAACACGCAGACGAAGAGGTCAGGAGGCTGGAATACTGGAGCGACGTGAAGGGCATCGCCGAGGAGGGCGGCTCGAAGGGCGCTGTGGACCAGAAGCAGGGCTGGGATCCCGCTTGGCAAGGGGTGGACAGGTCTGGCCCGTCAGCGCCTCCGGTCCCTAAGCACGAGAACAAGAAGGGGGATGCAGGCACTCCCCGTCCGGGAGGAACATGACAGACAGCAAGCAAGTATCGTTACGGAATACTGTTACGAAGTAGGTGTAATCTGGGACGTTTGGAGTCACGAAGACATAATATACCCATCCATGTCCGGTTCCTTGCACCGCGGTGGCTCCTGGACGGCTCTCTGCCCATCAGCGCCTTTTATCGAGCAGAACTCAAAGTGTGATCGAGTCTTTGGGGACTTGAAAGACAAAGGTAGAATCCGAGTCCAGATCCCGGGCGAGGTTGACACTGTGACAGGGATCATGGGTGTTTTCCCCTGTCAATCTTGGCGGCATTGGGGCCGTGGGGTCAGGGCGCATCGCAAAAAAAGTCCCTGGAACATCCACTCCATTCATTGCCTTCGGCATTACACGCAGCGAATCTCGATCAACACCACGAGAGACTGTGACCTGCAGTCAACTGTGCAGCACAGCACCCTCGCAGCAACCGGGGCCGGCGAACCGGGCAAGCAACCCTGCAGAACGACACAGACATGCCCCGATTATTATAGCAAGCAATGACCCTCGGTTCCGCCCTGCCGTGGAGAGCGTGCTCGCCCCTGGGTCGCATCCAGCACCAGCACCGGCGACGACTTGGGCTCGCTGCCCTCGAGAACCCGCGAACCGTCCGCCATGGCGCCCACTTTCGCGCCCTTTCCACCGGCACCGGCACCGACGCGACCAAGCCAGCGAAGCCGTCGGCCGAAAACTCAGCCGCCGCGGCCTCGTTGTCGTCGCTGATCGACCGCCTCCGCCGCATCCCCGTCCAGCCGCACGGCGACAATGAGTCGGTCCTCGTCAAGCCCGTCACCCCGTATCCCCACCCGCGCGAGGACCACGAGGCCCTGCAGAAGCACCACCGCGCCCTCACGCAGCAGCTCCGGCTCGAGAACTACCTCGAGCACCACCGCGGCGGCGACTGGCGCGCCATTCTCCAGAACCTCATCAAGTGGACGCCCACCCAGACGCGACGCCAGGATCTCAAGGTCATCATCCCGAGGCACTCGGCCGCGCTCCTCTCGACAGACCACGAGAGGAATCTGTGGAACATCAGGTCGAGGACGGGATGCGACATGGCGCTGTGTCGGCCGACCGACGAGGGAGCCCACATGGACCCCTACGTCATCCTCAGCGGCCAGCCGACAGCCATCTCTGCTGCTGTCGATGACATCCTCAAGACCACCAAGGGCGTCACAGTCGTCAACATGCAGGGGCCGCCGCAGATGGGGCTGCATGGCGACCAAACGGGGGTGGACGGGTCGGCCGTCACGCGGACTATAATACGTCCCCACCAAATGTCGGTGCCATGCCGGTCCTACGAACTCAAGACCAGGGCGGACGGGATCCCACGACCCAGCGAATGGACGGCTGAGGCATTCCAGCAGTACACGGCAGCGCTGGTCAAGGGCCACATGCCCGCGAGCCGTGCCCGGCGGCTGTACCCCAGGGGGGTAACTCACAAGGACGCGGTCATGCGGCAACTACATGCCGTCTTCAATGACCCGGCCGCTTCGGCTGCTGTCTCGCTCCCGGCGCTCAAGCTCGTCCTTCGACACCTCGCAGCAGCGGGCGAGACACACATCAACGATTCCCGCGCACTGATCGAGAGAGTCGAGACACTGGGTCTGCGCATGGACACGGGCATCTACAACCTGCTGGCCGAAACGGCCGTCTACGCCAAGCACATGCTTGCCTTCGAGTGCACACTTAGCCGGATGATTATCCACGGGCACAGACCCAACATCCGGACATGGCTCCTCTTCCTCCGCTTGGTGGAATCCGAGGAGATTAGGCGATACATCCTCCAAGCTATGGACACCAAGAACTTTTTCTGGGACCCCGCGACCGTGATTCGGGTGTCGGAGATAATGGCTGATCATGACGCCTATCGCGCGGTCCAGCAGGGCCAGGACTGGGACGCCTTCCTGGCTGGCCTGCGCGAGCTCTACGGCCCGGAATGGCGGCTGCACGAGCGCGCCGCCACCAAGTATCTCGACGTCTTTGGGCGATATAGTAAATTTGACGACATGCGGCGGCTTCTCGAGTACATGTTTTCGAGCAGTCACGCCCGTCCAAACGCCGTGTCGCTCAACACAATCATCACGCACTGCAAGCACCAGCAGAAGGTCGGCCTCGCCGTCGCCTTCGTCCGCATGTTTGACGAACGGGGCTACAGCGTGGCCAACCGAATCACGCTCCATCTGCTCTTCAAGCTGGCCCGCAAGAAGAGGAAACCCCATCTACTCAGCGCCGTGTGGCGCTACGCCCACAGACGCGACATGACAGACTACGACATGCGGGATCTCGGCATCAGGCTGCTGGCCGGACGGCACGAGCTCTCGCAGCTCATAGACCGGATCCGCGGCTTGTGGGAGGAGCCGCACAACTGCAAAATCAGCAAGCAGGAGTTTATCGAGAACCTCTTGCTATGCGACTACCAGGTTGGCCAGACCGCCTCCTCCAACGCTCAACCGCTCGCGACAAGCGGTCGGACAACAACAAAAAAACCGCCGCGGGATCCGCCCGATGATGCTACAGCAGCCCCGGGGGAAGAGACTGCGCTGCAACAGCAACAAGCCCGGTCGTCCATGTCGGCCGCAGAGATGTACGACCTCTACGCCAAGGCCATGTCCAAGAAGGCGGAGGAATGGGCGCCGGCCATGCCACTCGGCGCGTTCCTGCAGGCCGCGCTCGACTGCGACCGGGGCCTGCACAAGCTGGTGCACGGGGAGTTCGAGGAGCGCGAGGAGGGCGAGGAGGGCGAGGAGGGCGAGGAGCGGCCGGAGCGCGAGGAGCGGCCGGAGGCGTACAACGGCTTGCCGGTCGACATGCACCCCGTCGAGCTGCCCATTGCGAAGCGGGGCGCGGGGGTGACGAATGCCATGCTGAGGTGGCTGGCTGACAAGAAGATGAAGGAGCGGGCTGCCGGCGTGGTGCCGGATTCGGAGGACCAGGAAAGCGTTATCGACGTGATGGGAGAGAGCGAGGACGATGATGGAGAGTCCGGCCGAAGAACAGTGGGGAGGGCGAAGACGGACGAGGCGACAGCAGCAAACGGGGGGGCTATCATAGATCAGCCCCCGACCGAGAACGTCAGGGAGGTGAACGGTGCCTGGAATAGCCTGCTGCGGGTTATGAAAGCGACGAAGAAGAAGAAGGCCCACGCTTAGAGCGAGGGAAGCCAGAGGAGGAAAGGGGACAATATACCCCGCGACACTGACAAGGTGTACATGTACAACATGTACGATTCTCAACTACGATTAACGTTACCACTAGACGAGGCATTTGGTATCAACATATTAAAGAATAATTCGCTCTACCCCGTCATAAACGTTGATCATTGATGAATCCAACTGGACAGACACTAAGGACATGAACATCGATTATGTGCAGGTTGGTCGCGAACTCAACTGAGCAGACTTTGCAAATGCTCAAATGCCCTAAAATCCGAACGGGCTTGATTCCCTTGCCGTCGATTTCTATTCCTCGGATAATTGTTATCATGGGTTCCAAGTCGCCTGAGGGATGGATCCCTAACAATTTCGACAAAGCGGGGGGATTTCTTGCTCCTACAACTCGACCTGGATACTTGTAACTGAACCTCACTCCTTCTCAGAGGCGCCATGAGTCCATGACAACACTTAATGATCCCGACAGTCGACATTACAAGCGTTCTCGGTCATTTTGGGGTATTCGAAAAACACATGAAATATCGGGTACACTCGGCGCCAAGCCCATGAGATCAGTGACCACCGGTGTACAAGTAGACGGCGGCCGCAACGGCATCGATCGCAACCATGGCCAACCCGCTGTCATCCGGCATCGTCCCCGCCCAGCTGGGCTTCCTGGCCATCTACAACCCCAGTCTGGGCACGACAGACGAGACGGTCGATGACCAGATCGTCTACTATGCCTCGGCCAGCACCCTGGCGAGCGCGAGGCGGCGCCGCCACCGCCCGGTCGACAGCATCTCCAACGAAGAGCGCAACGAGCGCCTTAGGCAGATCGGCCTGGCCCAGGGCATGGTCGAGTTCGGCAGGAGCTTCTCGGGCGGTAAGGCCGTCGACTCGATCGACACGGAGCGCGCCCGCGTCGTGCTCCACGAGCTGGAGCCGGGTTGGTGGATTCTCGCTGTACGCCCTCCCTGCTTCACTCTACTAGAAACCCTTCTAACGGAAAGCCCAGTCCATCGACCTCACCCGCCTTCCCCTCCCACCAAGCAAGACAGCCCCTACCTCAACCCCACCACCAGCCAAAGGCACCACCACCTCCCCTCCCCCCAACCAACCCCCATCCCCGAAATTCGAGTACTCCTCCCGCGAAGTCAAACCACCCCCCCTGATCCTGCAAGATCTCCTCCGTGCGCACGCCCTCTTCCTCCTCCACCACGGCCCCTCCCTCTCATCCCTGTCATCATCACCACCATCCTCCACTTCTTCTTCGGCCCTCCCCCGCCCGCACTTCACCGCCCTGCTGGCCCGCTACTGGGACCTGTTCCTCTCGACGTGGAACGTCCTGCTGCACGGCAACCCTGCGTGCGCCGTCTGGGGCGGCGTCAAGGTGGCCGCGTGCGGCGAGCTGGGCATCGGCGTCGGCGAGGAGGACAGGGGCAGTGGGGAGCGGGAGGTCCTGGAGGGGTTGGTTGGGCGGGTGGATGGGTTGGTGGATCTGGTTGTGGGCCGGTTTGGTTCCGAGCAGGTCCCTGCGCCGGTTGGGACGGGGAAGGGGAAGGGGAAGGGGGTTGCTGCGGGGGATGATGAAGGGTGGCTTGGGCTGGGGAATGAGGTCGGTGCTGAGGACGGGGCCGTCTTCTTGGGGGTTGGGGCACTCTCGAGGCGGTCGCTGCGGGCGGTTACGTGGTGGATGGAGGACGTTTATACGTGGGGTGAAAGTGCGTACGGGGTGGTGGGCGGCATCTCTGGGGCTGGGTCGCGGGCGAGGAGGCGGAGGGGAGCGGGCAGGAAGACGGTACGTAGCCAGGGGTCTCCGGCTGGTGGCAAAAAGAATGAGCCTGCAAAAGGGAAAACAAAGCCTGCAGGGTCAGATACAAGCGATGCTCGGACCCAGGATCGGGACACTCAACCCAATACTGCTCTTGAAGACCCTGCAACAGGGGCCGGGGAAGCTGGCGGCGGGATGGACAAGATGTTCACCTATCTCAAGCTTGGTTACGGCACTTACTGGTCTCTGGGCACATCTAGTCCCGCAACGAACTCGGACGCGGACGACGAAGCAACGCCAAAACCGACCGACGCTGAAGGCGCTACCTCTCAAAAGTCCTTGAAAAACCATAACGCTGGCTGTTTTCTGATCGGCCTGGGCGAGGGAAACAGCGATGGGGAGGAACCAGGCTCCCCGGCACAGGCAAACCGCCCAAATCCGCGGACAGTCACGGTCGAACTTGACGCCGAGGGTGGCCATACCAGAGAGTCGGTCGTCGGTTCTCCAAATATCGATTCCAGCAACCAGTCCCCCAGGAAACGGAACACGATCCAACTGCGCCCCGTCATCTACGTCCACAGACCTTTCATCTACACCCTCCTCTTCCAACCCAACACAACCGCCTCTCCCTGGGAAGAGCTCTCCCAGTCCCTCCACACGCAGTTCACCCCCCTCCACAAACCTCTCCTCACCTCAACCGCCTACCGCCCGGAGAAACCCAACCTCGGCATCCCCCCAACCCCGCAAAGCGAGATTTACGACCTCGTCTTCGACCCGCAAACCCTCACGATCCACTCCACAATCCCCAACATCCCCGACCCAGTCCTCGTCACCGACTCCTCCTCCGGCATGCTCGCGCCGCCGCCAGCACCAGCAGCACCCTGGAACCGCGTGGAGGCACTCAACACGCACACCCAAATCCTCAGCATGTTTGCCGGCTCGCTCGGAAACCTGGTCGCGTTGGAGCGGACGTGCAAGACGAGCCGCGGGTGGTGGGTCGTCTGGAACCGCGTGCTCGACCAACAACATGCCGCCGCCGCAAAGAGCAGCAGGCAGTCACTGTCTCTGGATGGATCGTCCGATGATGGCGGGGGCGGCGGAGAAGGGACGGCAGCGGAGGTCGATGGGAATGCCGGCGCTGCTGCTGGGGATGGATACGGGGACGGTGGGTTAGCAATGGGGAAGGAGATTTTTCTCGTCCGTCGGGCGAGCGACCACGGCGGCGGCGCTGGCGTTAGGGGCGTGAGCGCGTCGTATGTTGGCGGTGGTGCGTCGGGCGGGTGGGCGGACGGGGCGAGCAGGTTGGCGCAGGGGATTGGTGTGGACACGAGGAGGTATGTTGAGGGGTTGTTGAGTCTAAATCGGTGAGCTGCTTGCTGCCTTGTAATGGTTGGCATACACAACAAGGAAGCATTGGGTCCAATGCGGTTTACATATTCCAGCGAGGTCGTCACGTCTCAACGCGCATACCCTCTACTTCTGATCGGGCCATATCCGACTCGGTCGTCGTTCGCCCCAGGCCGCTCATGAGAACCAAACGACGACTGACGTGTCCGGACAGAAGAAGCCCGACTTGGGATTACACACACAATTGCCTCACGCCCAAATCTCACGCGCAAGACCAGAACACCAAGTTAGACTATCCAGTCAATTCAAAAACCGGGTTGCCCCAAAGTATGTACAAGAAGACAAGTCTATCAGCCGGGCCTATCTATGGCACCCTGTCCGTTTTCCTGGCTCCAAGCCTGGAGCGCCGCCAGATACACACAAGGCAAGGCGCCCGTGTTTGTGTTGTTTTGTGCTCCAAAAAAAGGGGGTATATCTCCCGTCCCAATGTTTGGCGACGGGTAAACGCAGAAGAGAAAAGCTGGCATCACATCATAATGCCGGGGATGGATGAATGGATATATTCATCCAACCACCGGCTCGCCGCGGTTCCGACTCCAAGTCCATTCAGCACGCCGATTGGAGTCCCTTATTCGTTGAACCACCACTCAATCTTGCGCCGGCCGTCGGTGAGCGCACCAAACAGGTCGACAAACATCTTCTCTGAGCCGTCAATGTCGCCGGGGGCGCAGCTCGGGCACTTGTCGTGGACGACGGCCGTGATGGTCTTGCCGTTGGCCTGGATGGTGATGGTCTTGCCGCACATGGGGTTGCCGTTGGACTGGGCGCCCATCAGCTGCGCCGAGACGGCGACGACGTTGTGGGTTCTGTCCAGGAGGCTGTCGTCGATGCCGCACGAGCCCATGCCCAGGGCGAAGTAGGTGATGTCGCCGCTGTACGTCGGCGAGCCGCCGCTGCTGGGGGGCGGCGTGTCGACCGGCGGCGCGGCGACGCTGGTGGTGCTGGGGCTCGGCGCCGGGGCGGGCGGGGGAGGAGGAGGAGGGGGCGGCTGTACCACCGGGGGAGCCTGCGTGGGAGTAGTCGACGTGGTCGAGCTCGTGTCGGGGCCTGGGAAGAACATGCCGGGGCTGGGGCCGGGGGTTGACGAGGTCGTGGTGGCCGGCTTGGTGCTGGGCATGATCAACTCGGTGGTGCTGTCGTCGACGATGGCCGTGACGGTCTCGTAGACGGTCTCGGTCACCCAAGTGACGGCCAGCCCCCGTTCGTGGTGCTCGTGCTCCTTCCTGCGGTGCTGGTGGCCATGGCCATGGCCGTGGGGCTGCGCGGCGGCAAGCGAAGCCAGCAGGCTGGCGACAAACACAATTGACTTCATGGTGGTCAAGCGCGTCAAGCGAGTGGTGTCTCAGCGGTGTGTTGATCCCAAATGAATGTGAAGCAGGAACGTCGTCTCTCTAAGAGCAAAAATGAGGGCCAGTTGCACTTGATGATTTGTTGCTGAGGTGATATTTCTATCGAGTCTGTTGTACTGCCAAATGAAGGTGGGCTCGCTGAGCCGGGGTCAAGAAAGGAATGAATGTTGGCCGTTGTGTTGAAGGAACGAGGGCTGAAAGCACAAGAGCGCAGGAGGGCAAACTTTAAGATCTCCCAGGCTTCCGGGTGGCCAAGAAGCGAGAGTGGACTGGGCGAAGCCCTGGAGCTGGAAAGTCGCGGGTCCTGGCTGCTGTCTCATCATGCTACTATCACGAGTTCCGGCCAGGGTACATGGCGCTTCTCAACCGCTGCTAGCATCGCTACCCCTTCCACCTCGTAATTTGCTCCGCCTCGGTGCGTTTCACAAAGGTAGCAGGCAAACAGGCTTGGCAGGGGCCTGGCGTAGCATTTCCGTCCCCTGGTTAGTGGCGCTGTGGCCGAGTTTTGTCAAAAATGGCGCCAGTCAGCCGTTCCTTGCAGGGAGCTGCAAGGCACGATGGGGAACTCCCGCACCCCTGTCATTCCAGGAACAGAGAGCCAACCGTCGTCTGAAGCGGAAACCAGCCCAGCCAATGGGGACATGGTGGGACCGCAGACACGTCGATCTGCTCCACAGGCCACACTCGGCCCAAGAGTCGCTGGCCACGTCCACTTGCCCATTTCTTCCTGGACGCAGGCCGGATGGTGGCAGAAAGCGAAACAGAGTGGCGGCCTCCGTGGAGAGCAGATCTGGGCCGTCGACAGTGGGCAGGAGGACCTGGCAAGAAGGAAGCACGTTCGTCCGAAGACTGACGGCACGGCACGGCACGGCTCTGGATTCGGGGCTCCAGGGGTAAAAAGCACGGCCGCCGTCGAGATCAGCAAACCCAGGATGCTGCTCTTCGATGAACCCGTTTCTTCGGCTGATGTCTCTCGGCGCGGCCGGATTCTCCGGATTTCCAGCAGGTCTTCCAGGACCGCTGGCGAGAAGTTCTCCCTCCCACTCCACTGCTCCAGGCTGTAAGGCTGGCTTCAAGTGGTGGAACCTCCCGATTGCTCCTTTGCAAGTTGCGAATGATGCAGAAGCTGGCTTTCGGCATCCGTCGGCGCTGCAACACGTGTAAAAGTGCGCCTTGTGGGGGCCCTGTCAAGTTTTCCCGCATGCACATTTGCCTCCCTCGAGGGATTCGGTCCGAGCATGATGAATTCTTTTATCATTATTTGTGAGTAAAGGTGTAGAGGAACAGGCCGTCTCTGCTAAACACAGGCCGATCCTCATCCTCGATCTCGATCACGGTGAAGGCTTTTCTGGCGGCCTTGAGAAACTGCATATCGGCCCGGCGCCTTTTCTTGAAACAGAAGAAGACGGTGGCGGAGGGTACCGCGGTCAACAAGTCTTGCAGAGTCTGCATCAACAGCGGAAACGCCGGCTCAAAGTAAACGCAATCGGCAGCGAGAATGGTGTCGGGCTTGAAATCGAGAACTTCCTGCGAAAGCGGTTCGCCCCTGCACCCACACCTGTTGTCAGAACAAACCAACTCCCGAGACAGCCACCAGATTGGAAGCTTCATTCATCCATCCCCCCATCGAGCGATTCGCCAGCAACGGAAGACACTCTCGAGACACTGCAGCAGACAGTGCTCGGTGTGAAGCAGGGAAGTAACACAGCGTAAACAGGCACCACTCACCAGTTGAGCACTCTGGCCCTGGCCCGATCGTCGAGCCCGTTCAACGAGATGTTGTGCTGCATCAACGACTCCATCTCCACCATGTCGGTGAGGTACAGCGGGTGATCAAGGCTGGAACACCCTCTTGCGACAGTGAGTCCGACAACCCCGCCGCCAGCGCCAAGCTCGAGTCTGGCAGGGAATTTGGTCAGCCAGCAGCTCCAAGTTGCCCCGCACCACCAAAACGCCTCAACCACAGCAGCGGACGATAGTTGGTCGTGGGGATGGGATCGGCACCCACATTCTGGCGTGTTGCAGCCTGTCTTTGTGGTAGCGCAGCATGTGCTTGGCCAGCACCATGCCAGCGGGCCAGAGCTGGCCGCCGCATCCCGCCTTGAGGTCTTCGTGGAGCTTCAGTGGCTCGCCGAGGAGGCCTGAAAAGTCCACCTGTGTGGTGCCCGCAGTCTTGTATTCCGGGAGCGGTGCGAAGTCCTCGCCAAAAGCAAACGGCGAGAATTCGGGCGACGACGATCTCTCCTTGTCGGTCATGGTGAAATGGTTGTTGGGAGTCAAAGGGTCGTGTCAATTGCGCAAATTTTTGCAGTTCTGGCCCTTCTGGGTTGGGTTGGGCCGCGCCTGCCTCTGGTCCGCCACCGAGCCAGCCCTGAGCGATTCCACCTCCACTATCGTGACCCTCGCCGCTGCCCTCCGACTGGTCGCACCTCCTCGACACAGCTCTGCAACCTCCTCAACACAGGAGGAAAACCGTCGCCCGCATCCACCTCGGTTGGCCGCAAGCACGGCATAAGAGCGGATTGGGTCCCAGGTTGCCAGTGATCAAGGCCTCATTGTCCCTACTGCCAGCAAAGCGGCCCGGACAGCGCAGAATGGCCACCTCTCGCGCCTTTTCCTTCCAGAATCCTTTCGCGAACGTTATCGCCATGCCAGGCGAGTGTTGCTGGCTTGGTTAATGAACATGCTGGTCAACAGGCGCGAAGGGGCCTTTCCGGTGAGACATCACCTGCCCACCTGGCAGCCATCGTCATGCTCCCGTCTTCTCCCGCCTCCCTCAATCTGCAGCGTCCGCCGACTGGAATGCTCCTGGTCATCCAACCCCTTCTCGCAATGCCCTGTTCGGATAATTGGCCACGACGTCGCCCACCCCTTCCATTCTCTTCTCCGGGCGAGAAGAGGGAATCTAGGGGCATCAGATGATGGCCCGGCGCTCCCTTGCCAACCTCGCAATGCCATGGTCGCGAACAGAGCCAAGGGACAGCCAAGATGGCCACCCCTTGGAGATGCAGTCTCGCCGACTGAAGAACTCCCTCTCCCAGGGAACTCCCTCTTCTGTCCTTGCCCGTCGTATTGTCCCGTTCACCTGTCCGTGTTCTCTCCTGAACTCTGTCCATGACACAGTGGCCAACGCGCAGTCGAGGCATCCGCGAGCCTTTTGGACCTACCATCATGGCATCACCGGTCGTAGCTTGGGCTACGGCCTTGCTCTTTGCAGGACTCTCTACCGCCAGTCCCGTAATATCGTTTCCCATCAACTCCCAGGTTCCCGTCGCCAGGCTGGGACAGCCTTTCTCCTTCGTCTTCTCGCCATCCACCTTCTCATCCAGCTCCCCGATGACTTACAGCCTTTCCAACCCTCCAAAGTGGCTCTCCATTGACAGCGATGCCCGGCGGCTGTTTGGGACTCCAGGGCAAGACGATGTTGCGCCGGGACGTGTGGCGGGCGTGCCCCTAAATCTTGTGGCCACGGATGACTCGGGGTCAACAACACTTACTGCGACCCTTGTGGTCTCAGCGAGCTCTGGCCCGAGAGTTGAAATCCCTCTTCAGAATCAAGTCCCGGATTTCGGCACCTTCTCCAGCCCATCGTCCATCCTATCTGCGCCAGGGAAGGGCTTCTCGTTCAAACTCGACCCCAACACGTTTTCAAAGCCTGCTGGCGCCGCTATCAGCTACTATGCCACCATGGCCGACAATACGCCGCTCCCTGCTTGGATATCCTTCGACCCGACCAACCTCTCCTTAAGCGGTCAAACACCGCCCGCGGAATCCCTCGTCCAGCCCCCGCAACATTTTCCCTTCCGCGTTATTGCAACCGACGTGGTCGGCTTTGCAGGAGCAGCCATGGATTTCGACATTGTTGTGGGGAACCACCAGCTCACCGCCGACGAAACCACCGTTGTCTTGAACGCCACGCATGGAGCTCTCTTGTCCTACACTGGGTTGAGAGACACTGTCAATGTTGATGGCAAACCAGCTGCCCCTGGCAGTGTTGTTCTCGCCTCCACGTCCCACACCCCCGCCTGGCTTTCCGTCAACAAGCACACTTGGCAGATGACCGGCGTTCCTCCCGACTCTGCAGAGTCAACCAACTTCACTGTTACACTCCGCGATACCTTCTCCAACACCTTGAACCTGACGGTTCTGGTCGACGTAACAGGCGACAAAGCCGGCCTCTTCACCGCGGACTCCCCCAATCTCACCATTACCCCTGGAAAACCGTTCTCCTTCGACCTTCGACCGTATCTGTCAAGCCCCGGGGACACTGAAGTCTCATTCGAGACTAACCCGTCTTATCCCTGGATTCAGCTCAACTCCAGCACGAGTACCATCTTCGGTGATGCTCCACAGGGGTTAAAAGATTCCGCTGTCAACGTCAAGATCAAGGCAAAGTCGAGAAAGTCGAAGAAATCAGCTTCTTTATCTTTTGACATCGCCATCCGCGCTGTATCGGACGGTAAAGGATCAACACCCACCGATTCAGGGGCCGATCCGACCGAGTCTTCGGATGGTCAGCGCTCGTTAGCGAGCGACAGTCTTGGTAACCGCCGCTTCAACCCGGTGCTGCTGGCTGTTCTTCTACCGCTCCTGCTCCTGCTCGCCCTGGCTGTCTGCGCGCTATTTTGGTACTTCCGTCGACGGAAGGATAGCCAGAGGCCTGGGCTCAGCACCCGCGACATATCAGGCCCGCTCCCCCGGACGTTTGTGGCTGGGCCGGATGTTTCGCACTCACTCCCAGACTTCACCAAACGCTTCGGCAAGAGCTTCTCGGCCGACGACGTCTTTGGTCCCACCCCCGCGGACTCGCCGGACATGTACGACGGCATCGCGGAGCACAGCCCCTTCCGCCCGTCCCGGACATGGTCGACAGTGCCCACGACAGACGAGTGGGTCGACGAGACGGTCGAGAGCCTGGCCCTGAGCCCATCCACCTCGTCGCAGCAACAGCAGCAACAACAGCAACAGCAGAACTGGACGGTGCTCCAGGAATCGCCCGTCGTCACGAGCCGCGATGCCTCGGCGTCGGGGAGGGGGTTGCCGGATATTGCGTCTTCGGTTCGGTTGGGACAGGCTCAGGAGGGAGGAGGGGAGGGGAAGGGGGAAGTCGAGGTTCCGGCCGGGCTTCCTCCTGCATCGTCAGGGCTTGGGGCGGCTGCTACGGTTGAGATGGAGGGTGGCCAGAAGAGGGAGGCGTCGGGATTGACTCGCAAAAGTCAGTCTATAGGGGTTTCTTTGCGATCAGAGGGGAGCAGGTCGGACTATGCTGCGTTTATATAAAGGCTGGAGCGTTGCGAGCCTGGATGGATTGAGGTACCTGTAATGTCATGGTGAGGGAAGCAGAGAGTACCTAATAGGGACTCATAATTGCATCTGATTCCAGGTTGCTGATTGTCCAGCGAGTGTGAGTGAGGGAGTGAGTGAGTGTTGTTTGCTGTGTTGGCACGGTGGAGCAACCTCTGTGGCCCGCTTCTGGGATTGCATCATGAGGTCCCCCGATCGCCCCCGCAATCTCGGCGCACTGTGATGGCCCAAATGGGCAAAGGGACAGGAGGCCAGACCCGTCGGGGGGAGCTGGATCGAGCGGGCGCCTGACAGCGATCACGCGAGAACACGGGATCGTCTTGGCTACAGCACAAAGTAGGAATGACTTGAAAGTGAAAGAAGGCTCTTTATTGCAAACGGTAATCGTATGTACATGCACAGAAAAGCTTGATCGCTGCAAGATATACAAACCAGTCCCGGTTGGAAACCGCCTTGCCCCACGCGCGATCAGCGGCAAGCAGCTACTAGGTACCTAGGTAGGTAGTAATAAGCTCGCATCGGCCAGAGCAAGTGTGCCCCTGCCTGGTGCGCCCGAATAGCTTCAGCTCTTATCAGCTCCACCAAGCTCTGCTCCCCACGTCTTGTCGACTGTGTCAAGTTTACTCTCTCTCATTCCGAGCCGAGAATCTGGTTTGCGACACGCGGACTTTAAAAGGGGCTGTTCGTTAGCGCCGAGCTCTTGGATCTGGTGCGCCTTGCCTGTCAGCTGCCCAGACACCCCAGGTCCGAGTCGGGTTCCAGGTTGCCACGCCAAAACGAGCACTTCGCAGGCACCGCCCGCTCCCGCCCCGTACCAAACCCCGCTCCACCACCTAAATTTGCTCCGTGCACGAGCAACACAAACCGCCCAACGACCCGGCACCGGCAGCGAAAGGGAACCCCCAAGGCACAAAAAGAGGGCGAGAAGAGTCTTTGGCGGGGTTGCACCAACACAACACGCCGATTTTCCCTTGGGGCCTGGCCAATCCATCCAGTTCAACGTCATCAGAAGCTAGCACGCCCGCCGCCGAGAAAATTTCGACGAGGCCGTTCGCTGCCTGCCCTTCTGCCCAAATTCCAAAAAGACAAAACCACCCCTCCACCCCACTGGTAGCCGCGCTGCTGCCGAATCGCATTTCGACACCGCATCACCATGGGTCAGACACTCTCTGAGCCCGTTGTCGAGAAGGTATGTGTTTCTCGTCTGCTGCTTCTGGAAGAGAGCCAGGCTCGAGATGGTGTTGTCGTGTCGGTCGCTGTGCTGCTGCGCGGTGCGCGCCGTGGGTTGCTCGGCTGCCCCTCCTTGTACCCGCGATGCTCGCATGCATCGCCTCGTCTTGTCGCCGATTTACTCCGCGGCCGCTTCTGCGTTGGCACCGCTGCCGCATGACCGATACGGCCGAGTTTCGTTCCCACGGCATGCGCTGCATCTTTTAAACCGCTATTGAGTCGACCGGTTGCTGACAAGACGGGGCTGCGCTTCTAGACATCTGCTAATGGCGGCGACCACCGGCTCTTCTACGGCCTGTCGGCCATGCAGGGCTGGCGCATAAGCATGGAGGATGCCCACACGGCCGTACTCAACCTGCTCGAGGACAACCCCAAGGCCGCCAAAGAGCATGCCTCGCAACTCTCCTTCTTCGGCGTCTTCGACGGCCACGGCGGCAGCAACGTCGCGCTCTTTGCCGGCGACAACATCCACCACATTGTTGCGAAGCAAGACACATTCAAGACGGGCAACTACGAACAGGCTCTGAAGGACGGCTTCCTGGCGACAGACCGAGCCATTCTCAACGGTATGGTACCGCCCGGTCGTCCCGGCGAACGGACGCGGGGTGGCAGAGCCAGCGTCTTTGCGACCGGCCCCCACCACCGCCGGGATATCCCGTGCCCCCGGGGCAACAGCCGCTGATTTGTATATTTCGAGCAGATCCCAAGTACGAAGAGGAGGTTTCGGGCTGCACTGCTTGCGTGGGCTTGATCACCGACGACAAGATCTACATTGTGAGTTTTCCCTTGCCCAACCTCCCTTGCGACCCCCTGGCCCCTGTCCCCCTGCCCCCGCGCGCAAACCCACCCCCCCCCCCCCCCCCACTTTGCTAACAACCACAACCCTATAGGCGAATGCCGGCGACTCGAGAAGCGTACTCGGCGTCAAGGGCCGAGCGAAACCATTGTCGTTCGACCACAAGCCGCAAAATGAAGGTGCGTCAACCGCGCCCTTCCTCTCTGGGATTTGAGCGCCTCGTTTGCTGACCGGGTGCTGTTTGGGGCTGTAGGGGAGAAGGCACGCATCACAGCTGCGGGCGGCTTTGTCGACTTTGGCCGTGTGAACGGAAACCTCGCCCTGTCGAGAGCGATCGGAGACTTTGAGTTCAAGAAGAGCGCCGACCTGGCCCCCGAGCAACAGATCGTCACGGCGTATCCCGATGTTGTGGTCCACGAGATGGGCGACGACGACGAGTTCCTCGTTATTGCTTGCGATGGTAAGCTGGCAAAAGAGATTACGCTGCTCACGTGGGTAACTAGCTGACACCCACTCTCTCCTAGGTATCTGGGACTGCCAATCCTCGCAGGCCGTGATTGAGTTTGTCAGGCGCGGGATCGCTGCTAAGCAAGACTTGGACAAGATCTGCGAGAACATGATGGACAACTGCCTGGCGTCCAACTCGGAGACGGGCGGCGTGGGTTGCGATAACATGACCATGGTCATCATCGGCTTCCTCAAGGGCCGGACCAGGGAGGAGTGGTACGAGGAGATAGCCAAACGGGTTGCCAATGGAGATGGCCCTTGTGCTCCTCCCGAATATGGTAGGGATACGCCATCCCCTTGAAGCACGCTTGTCGTTTGTTTTTACCAGCCCTAAATACCTGCCTTTCCTACCCCCTTGCTCCCCGCCGCCGCTTGCTTTGCCTTGGTGTGTTCGTCCCGCCGCCTGCCCTTGGGAATTTTGCCGCCGGCCTTTTTGGTTAGTCTGGTCGCTAACCTCCGTCTCTTTTCCTCCATTCTAGCCGAGTTCAGGGGGCCGGGTGTGCACCACAACTTTGACGAGAGCGACAGCGGTTACGACCTCGAGGACCAGAAGCAGGGCGGCAAGAGCTTCGGCATTGGCGGCTACAAGGGGCGCATCATTTTCCTGGGCGACGGCACCGAGGTGTTGACCGACTCGGACGACACGGAGATGTTTGACAACTCGGAGGAGGATAAGGATCTTGTCAGCCAGGTGTCCAAGGGCCCATCGCAGGAGGCCGGCTCGGAGGGGGAGGGGAAGACGGCCGGTGCGTCTGGCTCGTCGACGTCGCAGCCGCAACAGCAGCAGCAGGTGGAGGAAGCCAAGGTGGCTGGGGACAACAAGGCGGACGAGAAGAAGAACGGGGATGCATGATGAATGACAGGACGATGATGGCGGGGGAGGGGACTGGATCGGGGGGATGAAGCGCAACCCCCGAGAGACATGAGAATCCTTTTTTTTATACCAATCTTCGTGGAACAAGCATGATGATCATACTATACCATACCACACCCCACGCCGCACCATGCCAGCCCGGCTCATGTCTCGTGGTTGAATGACGGTCTATTGGGCTGGGATGGGTTGGATGGAGTCAGGCTGGGGCCGTGAGGCGTAGGGAAAGGGATGAGGGCGGGGTGGGAAGGAAATGGTGTTTGGGGATGGGCTTTCATGGGTGATGAAGGGGGTAGGGTTAGCTTTTCTTGTTATTGCTGTTGGTTTCTACGTTTCGATTTTACCTCTCTTCATTGTTTACTTTTCCATTGTGACGCCGTGTTCCACCGTGCTACCAGCTTGCCACCCGCTGTCCTGGCTTGAGTGTTCCTAGTGTTGTCAACATCTCCTCACCCTGTCCACCTAGCAATAGTCCCTCCCCCCCTTTTGTTTGTTTATTAGCGGCTAACCTTGGGAGGAGGGGGTATATCTAAGGTATATTCGTCAGGACAACCATTTATCTATAGAAGAAAAGGGGTTATTTTTTACTTTACCCTTTCTTTTCTATCATTCTTACTTTTCTTTATTATATTCATCAAAATAACTCTTTATTTGAATAAGAAAGGAATAAGGTTTATCCTTTCCCTTTTTCTTTCCTTTTTCTTCCCGTTTTTTATTATTATATTTAGCTATATAACTCTTTATTTATAGATATGAAGAAAAAGAATATTATTTGTCTCTTTGTTTTCCCTTTTCTTTTCTATCATTTTCCTTTTTTCCGGCAATGATCACGATGAATAACGAGACAATTGCCACGCTCGGAGTCCTCCGGCACTTCTCGCTCGGCCATGAGCATCGACGCATGGGCAACAATCCTGGTAACGGCCACCCCTACCTTGAATTCCATCGAGGACTACTTCGGCATCATCCTGCAAATTTGGCGCCGGGCAGGATTCTTCGATTTCACTCTCCCCACGGAGACAAGCTGGGGCTACATGGTAGACCACTTCGAGATTGTCGACATCGAGCTCGAGCAGGTCAAGAAGGATGGACTTTGTCCAAACCTGCACCCCTGGCGCAACGACCACACCAATGCCGAAATGATCACCATGAACAATGAGACCATCACCAGGCGGATCTTTTGGTATATGGATGGCGCTGTGCCCCCTCGTCGAGCCCTCCTTGACTGGAGTCTCCGGACTGGGATCAAGTGGTGGCTCATGCATCCTTCGGCAATGCGCAAGATCAAGACAGACACGTCGCGGAATCGACTTGGCGGGGAGGACATCTACAAGGCGGTCCAGCAAATGGTCACCGTCCGCATCCCAATGAATACCGAGATCGTTCTCCCCGATGGCTCCAGCACATACCCACGGGAAGAGATGCCGCCCATGGAAATCCAGTATGTCCAGTGCCGCTACCCGCAGGAAAAGGCGAAGCTGGTAGCCAAGGTCGCCACTGGCCTCGTGAAGTTGTTGCCCAACATCGGCGACATCCAAGACGACCCCAATGCGGCGGGGAGGGTGGCACGGTCTGCTGCTGCTGCGACCCCCTTGGCAACAACAAAAGGCAAGCAGGAACGGGCCAAAAAGATCAACATGACGTGCCACAAGCTGCTGACCTTGGACGCCATCGACCACCGCGCCTTCTTTGTGCTTACCCAGGTCGAGGACCCCCTCTCCAACCGCCTAGGTTATGCAAAGCTGCACCACGACATGGTCAACAACAGGCTGCACGCCAAGCTCCCGGTTGACAAGGAGGCACTGAAGATGGTCATGAGAGGGTTGCTCGAGGTGGCAGGCGAGGACAAGCTTCATGGGCAGGACTCTCCCGGGCCTAAGCTCGGGTCGGCCCATGTGGAGGCCTTGGCAGAGGAGCATCCGTCTGGCGGCCTTGCATGGCTGTACAGTATCTCGCCATAGGGCCTAAACATTCTGCCCCCGACCGAGCGTGCGGCGTTGCTCTTCTGGGCATTGAACGAGTCGCCCGTCATAACCGAGGTTTTTGACCTCGTCCTGATTGTGGTGAATAGTGCCTGGATACAGCAGTAAGTACACCCCCCTTTGCCCTTGGCCGGAAACGTGGTGCCAACAGCAGTGTGCCAGCCATGGAGTCTCGTTTGGACTAGGTATCTAAGTTTAAAATCAAAGAGAAAGAAGAGGAATAGAAAAGAAGAGGAATAGAAAAGAAGAGGGAGAGAAAAGAAGAAGGAGAGAAAGGAAGAGGGATATAAAGAAGGGAAGGAAAGAAGAAGAACAGAAAAATATAAAAGGAAAAGAGAAATCATATTTCTTTGTTCTCCTCTTTACGTTAGCCACTAATAAATGAATAGAGATCTTAATAAATAAGGGGGTGACTATATATATCCTCTCGCTTGATATCTTGGTAGAAGTCACAGCAGTAGTATCTATTTGAGCAGAGGCAATATAGTTTCATTTGACAAGCTTTATCTGCAAAAAGAGGCCGTTGCCCAGATGCATGAGATCCTTCCATGTATATCTCTCGATATCATCATGATATACAGAGGAAAAACAACCCTACAAACAAACGCTCCAAGAACTCCGATTCGCAGTGTCCCTCTCACCGACCTGGAACCAAAGCCCCTAGAACCCACCGCAACCCAAATGACACTAATGCCGCCCAGTCCGCGCCTGAAACACACAAGTCCCAACCTGTCTGCTGCCGTGGCCAGCCTGATCGGTGATGAACCTGACCAAGCCCTCCCGCCCAATGCTCCGTGCCCCTTTGCCTCGCCTTCGAAAAGCCGTCCGTACATCCCATCCCATACATACTCAATACACGGCAGGAAGCTGGTCCATGAAATCCCACAAAAATAGATATCGACAGATGAAACAGACAATATCAAGGAAAAGAAGAAACAGGGAATATCAAGTTACGTTTCATGACGTGGAGAAAAAAAAAAAACGAAGGGCCCCTGAAAGTAAACGTGCAAGGGGCCCAATCAATAGAACAGCCCCTCCAAAAGTTAGGCCCGAGAGTAGAGATAGAGAATACGCGCCCGAAGAAGTGACTTCAAACGTCAATCTCCATGCTCGCAGCGATATCCTCGCTGACGCCCCTCACGGGGCTCGCACTCCTCCGGCGCTGCCTGTAATCCTCCTCTTCCTCATCAGCGCCCATCTCCTCGTCTTCCTCGAAATCTTCATCTTCATCATCCTCGTCGTATTGGCAATTTACATCGCCGTCAGCATCGCGGTTCCACACTAACCCGTCATCCATATCGTCGTCGCTCGCCGTGATGCGCTCGGCAAACTTGTCCCCCAGCCAGTACCGCGCGCGCTTGTCGGCGCCCAGGTCGTCCATGTCGTCGTCGGCGAGCCCCGCGAGGCTGGCCCTGGTCCGGCGCGACATGGCCGACGAGTGCGCCGTCACGCGCGGGCTGTGGCTCATGACGGGTACGCCCCGCACATAGAGGTAGCATACGCGCTTGAGGGCCTTGTTGAAGAAGAAGTAGTGCAGGGCCCAGATGGCGCCCTCCTCCTCGTCGAACGGGTCGTCGGCGGGCTGGTACGAGAAGACGGTGCAGTCCTTAAGCATCATCTCCTTGTCGACCATGGCCCACATCTGCGGCCCCCACGCCGGGGCCGTCGAGATGCCCGTGTTGAAGTCGGTCGGTTTCGCGGGCGAGCTGCGCGGGACGGCGACGTCGAGGAGCGTCGAGTTGGGCCGCACGCTGCTGAGGGTGCTGTCGATCTGCGTCATGACGCGGCGCAGCACGCGCTCGCGCTTGAAGTCGGCCGGCCGCAGGACGTGCGAGAAGTCGTAGTCGGGGTGGGATGCGTTGAGCGTCGCGATCAGGTAGGCAAATGTGCGGCGGTTCGACATCTCGTCCAGCGAGCCGAACGGCGATGAGCGGCTGAGGTTGAGGCTCGCGGCCATGGAATCGCGCTGGGGCGGTGAGAGGGACGCGCCGAATTTGAGGAGCGCGGCATGTTGCGATTCGAGGGATTGTTGGATGTTCTTGTACAGCTTCTTGTCGGACCCGGCCGCCTTGGTCGTGTAGAGGTCGCAGCTGCCTGTGACATGGCAGTCTGGCGTGTCGAAATTGAGCGCGCTCGTTACCACGTCAAATGACGGGAGTGATAGGTACTATTCCAGTCTGGTAAGCCAGCCGGATCCAGCGAACGGGCCGAAAGCTTCGCGATACCTTCATCTTGTCGTCGGGGTCAAATGCGGTTTGCCTGGTCGTCCCTCGTTGCGGGGTCTGCCAGTTGTCATCCACAGACGGGGCGGTGACGTCTTCGGGCGGCGCGCGTCGCTTGTGCAGCGGAGGAAACGCCGGGAATTCGGAGCTACGGGTTAATGCGGACACCCAAGTTGACGGAGTAGCCCGATGCGATACTCGCGATGTTGTGAGTTGTAGAGTCTTGGAGTTTTGGAAAAGTAGCCACGATGGTTGATGGGGAGGTTCCAGGTGGTTTGGTGAGAAACCGGGAACAGCGGGGAAGTGTAAGCTTGGCTGGAACTAATCCTCGAGCCAGATCGAGGTGAACAAAGGCGTGGCGTGGGGTGCGTGCCGAGATGCAACCGGTCTCCGTGGACAGCTCAGGGCCTGTCGATGTGCTCACGGCAGTAGTCGAGGGGTTGAAAGAAGATATGACAGCGGGATTGACGGAGACAGTGACGAATCGAATGAGCCGAATGTGTTGCGACCGTTGCGACAGTTGGCGGTAGACAGCCGGCAATGGCTCCCCGTGAATCTGCTGTGGTCTTGTGTTGCAAGCCTGCATCATCCGCCCATCTCTCCCCACTGAGGTCTTGGCCGGGCCCAGCTGGTAGCGTAATCCCGGTTTCGGGAGGAGCACGGGGTAAAACGATCGGCACTCGTCTCCCGCCGCAACCCCCTTCTCCCGAAAGCTCCGCCGCATCGTTCCCGGCTGTGATGGTGCGGTAAACGAATGAGATAGCCTGAAAAGGCCACGAGCGTCATCTCAGAAGCCATCACGGGCGACTGTTTGACAGCACCCAGGCCATGTCCTGTAATGATCCCCGATCACCCACATGGTGGTGCCTCGTCCGACAAGTGGGCGTGTGGATGTAGGGGGAGGACAAAGGTGGCGTCCTCGAGTGTGGGGGACGCCGACCTGCAGACGCCGAACCCTCGATCGCTGGTCTTCCTGTCGCCTGCCTGTGATGTCTGTCAAGGTGTTACAATGTGCATTCGGCCTTGCTCGGCCTAGCACTGGTAGTTTTGTATCTACAATGCCCATAACTAGATTCTGCGAATGCTGCGAAAGGAGTTTGCTCCCTCCCGATGGGTAAATGTAGTCCAGTATCCTCCGCCGTGTGCTGTCTGCCGTCGACAGCGCGACTTGCCCGAGGGCGCTGCGATCCCGCTCAACTCCGTAACGCCTGTAATGCCCGTAACGCCGTGTAACCCCGAAACGGTGTGCCGTCGCTCGTCGGTCCGGCTTCGTCGTCAAATGGGTATGTATCTTGCAACTGACTGCCGCACGCTCACAGAAATCCGGCTTCCTTGAGTGCGCTCGTGGTCTCTTCCACCTCCTGTGTCGTGTGTGTCAATAGAGTTGGTCATTGCGCCAGCTAACGTCATCTTCCACCGCAGTGTCCAAGCAGTGGTCGTCGAGGAAAGCAAGGGGGTCGATAAGGGCACAGCGTCGCTGTTCCTCTACATGATCTTTGTGACTTCGTCCTCGACCTGAGGGAAAGATGGCACGTCAGCGCCATGGCCATCAAACGACGAACGAAAGCCACCTTTGCGGGGAGTAAAGCAAGCTGTGGGGGAAACGGGGCACCAACCTCCATGTCTTCCAGCGCGTCCTGCTGGGAAATGCACCGCAGAACGTTCTTCTTGCTGCTCTCCTGCAGCTCTCCTGCCAGCAGGAGCTCGTCCAGTATATAGTACGCCTTGGTGAAGGAGAAGATGATGTCGAGCTCGCAGACGTTGCCGTAGTACTTGTCCATCTGTTCGACATATCGGTGGATGACTTCGAGGGTGATCAGTTCGTTGTCCTCGGAGGAGCAGCCGGCGATGAAAAACAGCGAGGCGTATCGGCGGTAGACGATTTTGGTGTCTGGAACCCGAGTCAGCGAGCCAACAGAGATGTGAGATCCCACGAGGTACATGCCCTTGTACTCAAGGAAGTTGCACATCCGCGTCCGTCTCGCCAGGACAAGCTGCGAGACATCCTTGACAATCTTTGCCTTGTCCTTCGGGGATAATGTGGTAAACCATTTGGCCAGGCGCTGGAATCGAGTTAGCCCCGTCGCACTGTCATGGCGGAAGGACGGGCAATGAAACTGACGACTTTGCCCTGCCGGGAGAGGAGGATCAGGTAGCTGCCGACATGTCAATTAGCTCGAGCAAGTAGGCGAGCGCGGGAGTGCAAGCCTACTTGATTGCCATGATGAAGCGAGCCGTGCTTCGCCGGCAGCAGAATGTCGGGCGATGCAAGTGCGGAGGCGCGCAACGGCCAAAGTCGGTGGTCAATTTGCTGCTCAGTTCAAGGGTTGGCCACGAGATTTGCCGTGTGGACTGTAGAGGCCTGAGGAACGAACTCTGGTGCACGGGCCCTAGGAGGGGTTGGAGAACTTGGAGGGGCAGCCGTTATGGTGGGGACCCCCAGAATTCAGCGGCGCAATCAAGCCACCAGCCCTCCGTCTCAAGTCAAAGTTGAATGGAAGAACGGCAGGGCCTAGATATCACAGCCAAACCGTGGCCAAGATGGTATCCGCTCCGCCAGTTCCCCAGAGAGCCACACGCGACCGTTCTCAAAGGGCCGACACATCACTGTCACCAACTCGGTAATCGGGAACCGGGCTCACTCACAAAAGTCTCCATCAGATCTTGGTTGAGCCGCGCAGACGGCCACGGATTGGGAAGTGCCCGCCTGGGCTTCCCCACGCTCAGCAAAGCGTCCGATGAGACGCTGTTCTGATATCAACTCATGGCGGTTGGTCATCCCGCGGCTCGCACTTAAAAGAACTATAAAGCGTCCCCGAGGCGGGAGGACCCTTGGGGCATTTCGATATGTGCCTCACCCAACTTGTCCGCACCAGCCTCGCAGTGAATTAGACCAGTCTGGAACACCCGCGATACACGTTTCTGCGACCCTGGTTTCTTCCTCGCTATCGCGCGGCGGCAAGCTGACTTGTGTAGGGGAGGCGGGGCTCTCCTGAATCATTAATAATTGCTGGCAACCTACCCGGCAACCCTTTGAGTTCCGAACCCCACTGAGGAAGAGCGCTTACCGTTGCGAAATTTCTATCCTGTGCATTGTCAAGAAATAATTCCCAGCGCTGCCCACCAGAAAGACTTTTCAACCTTGGGTATAGCAGCGATGACCAAGCTAATCCTCTCTACCGGGTAACGAACACCAGACCCCGCCAAGCCGCTCCCCTTGACCCGCTGCTGACTCCGTGGTTGACATGCAGGAATATCGTCTCGGGCGGCCCCTCCATCATCCGCAAGCCCGGCGCATTCCGATCCAACCTCGAACTCACAAACTCGCTGCGGAGCAACTTCCTCGCTGCGCAAGAAGACTATGCCGCCGAACTAGCCCACAGCAACGGCGCGGCAAACGGCAACGGCAACGGCAGCGCCAATGGCGCGGACCTAGACATCGAGACCGGCGGGCGCCCGCCAGCGTCGGTCTGGACGGCCCAAAAAGACGGCGCCTTATATGTGCCCGCCATCGACGGGGACGACCACGGCCTGCAGGAGGAGCCCGCGCAGTACGACATCACAGCCAAGCTCTTCTTCCTCCCGGGCGCGCCCGTATCACAGCGGTCGCAACATGCGAAGGAAGCGCTAGAGCACGTTCTGAGGGAATTGCGCGCCCCAGCCGTCGACCTCCTCATCGTGTCCTTCCCGGGCATGTCGTTTGAAGGGGACTGCGAGTGGGAGGCAGACAGGATAAACTCGGCACAGGGCAACGACGAGGACGAGATCGCGACGTGGCCGGCCATCCAAGAGCTGCACCGCGCTGGATTTGCAAAGAGGCTCGGCCTGGCTGAGTTTGGCAGCGAGAAGCTCTCCCGGTTCCTGCAGAGGGTCCAGGTTCGGCCCGCGGTCAACCAGATCAACATCAAGAACTGCTGCAACGTCCCGCCGCCGCTGGCCAAGCTGGCAAAGGAACAGGGCATCGACCTGCTCGTTCACAGTGACTGCACAGACATCCTCCCGAAGGGGACGTTGAGGGAGCTCCTCGGACAGGGGCTGGGTGGGGCCGGGCTCCTGGCCGATCCGGAGACGGGCGCTGGCGGGTTGCAGGGGGATCTCGCGCCGCAGTGGGTCGTGAAATACACGGCCGTCGTCCGGGACCGGGGAGTGATTGAGAACAAGGGCTACTTTGCGGGTGCTACGCTGGTAGACGAATAAGCTGTCGGGGGATCTTGCCGGTTGGGAGGTAAACTGTCCAGGAGTTCAGGGTAAAGATGTGCCTTTTGTTGGGATACTAGGCTTTTGGGAACTGAATACGGGCATAGAATCAAATGCCCGAGCGTTGTATTTGCATCCAAACACACATGATACACAGCGAATCAAAGCGAGATTTCTTTTCTGCTCTCTCGCTCTCTTGGATATTGGGTATCTTTCCACCTCTGTGACTATCCTAGCATGCTCCTCTTGCGCCCGCGCATCCTGACGTCCTCCAGCTTTATCAACACCGAGGGCGCCTTCTTGAAGGTCTCCTTGTACGACTGGAGCACGGCAGCGAACAGCTTCTCGGCCCTTGGGTGTGTGCTCGCAAACGCCCTCTCAAGAACGTATAGATCCACGGCCCGGTCCTCGTCGGCCATGCTCTGCGTCGCCAGCCCAAAGTCGATGAGGACCACGTCCCCCTCCACCACCCTGGCCTTGTCCTCGTCCCCGGCACACCCATCAACCTGGCCGCCTCTCGTTGGCCTCAGCATCATGTTGCTCGTCGTCAAGTCCCCGTGTACCACCCCCGTTTTGTGCAGAGCCCCGATGGCCGTCCCGATCCTCTTCATCAGGTCGACAAGCGGCGTCTGGTCTGTCTCCTGGGACGACGACGATATCTCAGCCCCATCCTCGGGCCGCTCGCCGAGCCACTCGTTGATGCCCACGCGCACGGGGATGCCCTCGATCCACTCCATCATCATCCACCCCGCCGCCGGGTCCATGGCGTAGACGGCCGGCACGGGCACGCCCTCGCGCCAGCACCGCTCGAGGACTTTTGCCTCGGACGAGATGCGCGCCTTGGTCAGCCGCGCGTCGAGGGTCGGGTGCCGGTAGGGCTTGGGCGGGCGGTACTTGAGCGCGCACGGCCGGCCGGGTACGAGGTGTGTCGTCTTGTAGAGGCGGCCCTCGGCGCCCTGGGTGATGAGCGACGGCGGGGCGGACGCGGGGTAGGTGAGGACTTTTGGTGGGGGGAACTGCGCGTCGGCGACGGCCATGGTGGGGGCGGGAATGGGTGGGAGGAGTGCGGCTTGCAATGCCGGGAGTCTGGTAGAGGTCTTGGGACGGTCGTGGGATGGTTGATGTTTGGAGGTAGAGTTGATTGGTGCCAAATGGTTGGGGTTCCGTTGTTGTCGAGAGGGCCCCGCAGAAAGTGGGATGTTCTGCTGTGGCAGCGGGATGCAGTGCGATGCTTGGGCGGCAACCACGGCATGCTGCGGAATTCAACGCCTCGCATGCGGCGCATAATGCGGCTCGCCCGCATAACGGCCCTGATCAATAAAAGCCTTGCCATCCAAAGTCAATCTTCTTTCTTTTTTGACAACCTTTTTCCATCTCGTCTCAACCCGCATCTCGCACAGTCTCTCGACAACCACCTCGGACAGTGCGCATGCCCCGCATCGATGTCTCTCAAGCAATTACCCCGCCGTGCCGCCGAGCCGGACAGGAAGAATCAACATGACCCGAATCGGAGGCTGTTGAAGTCAAGCAGCTGGGACGACGAAGTCAAGGGCCTTCTGTATTTCTTTGGCTCCTCCAGGTCCAAATTTCTAGGTTCAAGTTATCATCAGCTGCTGATGCAACAGGGGGGAGGTGCTGGCCTTCCAGGTTGGATGCCCAGGTGGCCAGCGACATGGTCATCAAGACCCCTGTCCGGCGCTGCGAGCGGTCAATCACAGCGCTCGGCGGGGGCGCAAGCAGGTTCCAGGGGGCTGGTTCCGTCACCACTTCCTGCCCTGCATCCGACAGCAGGTGCCTGGGCAAAGCCACTCCTGGGCACACAAAACCACCCAGATATGCGATCAATTCCATTAATCAGCAGCCGTGTCGCTCTCTTGTTGCTCCGGGCTGGTATGCCTTGACGACGCTCCCGCGCCCTCGACCATGACCGACTCGTCCTCGTGGCAGTGGATCCTGGTCCTCTCGCTCACCGCTCTTCTGCTCTCGCTCGCCGTGCTCGCCCAGATCGCCAGCCGCTACGCAAAGGCCTACCTGGATGCGCCGAGCGAGGTGTCCACCTTCCTCGACGCCGTCGACAGCTCCATCGCCGAGAACGAGTCGTACGACCGCGATATCGCAAAGGTTCCGCGCCTGGAGGACAAGCTCCGCCTCGGCCGGCTCTTGCGCGATATTCAGAAGGGCGGCGATGCCTTGCGCGAGGAGCTGAACGCCCTGGTGGTCGGCGAGAACGACCCCCGTTTGCATAACGGTGCCCGCGTGTGGTGGGCGAACCATCGGCTGAGGCTGGAGGAGAAGGTGCGGCGCCTCGACCTGCTCAGGATGCGCTTTCTCGTTGTCCACATGGGCATCATCGCCGGCACGGCGACCGAGGCGGCGGCGGCGGCAAAGAAGGACTTTGGGCCCCGAGACCCAGAGAAGTCGGCAGATCTGCCACGTACACCACGGCCCAGTCTATCAAAATCCCTGGCGGACAGTATCAAGTCGAAGCCCCCGTTGCGGAGATTGACTGTCCAAGCCATCGGTCACCAAGAGAACGTCGAAGGAGGGGCTCGCAAGGGATGGGCCGGCGTTGTGATGGAGTTGCAGAAGAGCCCGCTTCTCCGGGAAAGGCACGCAAGCATCGAGCTGGCCATGTCACGAACACCATGAGGGCGGCCGATACCCTTGCCTTCCCTCGGTGCGCTAGACGGCCGAAGACCCGAGTTTCTTGCGACCTACACCCCTGACGAGACACGACTGCTGACGAGACGACGACGCCCATGTACCCTACATGTTTATGATCCAAGTACCACGACTGCATGACGAGCGTTTTGTTCAACTGGAAGAGGAGGATAAGCGATTACGCTGGTTTTGATGGACATGAGTTTTGTTCTGGAGTTTTGTCACTTCACGAGATACCCTCTCTTCCCTTCACCATACATGTTTACTTTTACATACATATCCTCCTGCCACCCCCCCTACTCCTCACCTATGCCTGATTAATATTGCCTTGGTTTCACTTCATCCTCGTACAAGTTACCGCGACACATATCATCACTGTTCAGCAGTTCTCGTGGCGAGGTGGCCATGGGGCCTTCCTGTATTCTAGTGCTAGACCTGGCGATGGCGCCTGTGATAGCCGGATAGTCCGTGCCTAATGATTTCCTAATGCGCTGCATCGAGCCCAAGCCCGTTCTTCTCGCCAACTGCTGCCATGTCAGTTCACCATACAGTCAAACGACCAGGTGTGTGTGCTGAAGACTCACCATCCAGAGCCACCAAGAAACGGCTCACACAATTGTAGGCAGCAACCTAACAATCATCAGTACACGACAGTCCATCAAGAAGGTGTCAAGAACAGAAAACCCACCGTCGCCGTAATCTCCACAATTTCCCTCTCCCCAAACACCTCCCTCAGCCGCGCAAACGTCTCATCCCGCACCTGCACGTTCCGCGTCATCTCATCCGCATAGCAAACCACAGCCCACTGCTTGTCCGTCAGACCGGCCGGCGTCGCCTCCCCCGAGAGGAGGAGCTCCCCCTCGCGCTTGACAACCTCCATCCCCTCCCTGCTCACGCCGCCCTCCTCGGCCAGCGGCGCGTGGTGCGCCCACTCGTACCACGCGCGGTTGACGACGGCCACGCGCGAGATGGCGATCTCGCGCAGGTCCGCGGGGAGGCTCGTCCGCGTGCGCACCGCGCCCAGGAACGAGTTCCACCCGTCCGCAACCGGCGGCGCGTGCAGCAGCGCCAGGTCGAGGGGCTGCAGCGGGCGGGGGGCGCGCCGCGCCTGGATGCGCTCCACGATGGCGGCCTCTTCCGGGGAGGGCGTCACCGGCGGGTTGGGGACGTAGGGGAGGCGCATGTTGCGGGTTTGGTGTTGTTGGTGGTGGTGGTTTGTTCCTTGACGGGGTGTTAGTGTTTGCAGTATGTCATATCGGGGTGGCACATACCGAGGATACTCCTGGTTCTGAGGAGGGATGATGGGGGTGGCCGAAGTGTGGGGAGTTTTGATGTAGACGAACGAAGAAGTCTGGGGAAGATAAACATTGGCGGGTGTGACTCAAGTGTGAGCGGTTTCACTGATCAGTTGACTCCTTCTTCGAGCTGTGACACACTGACTCGAGACTGCGTAGACCCAGCGATCATCTCCACTCCGCCGGGCCCCGAGCGTCGGGCCGGAGAAGGTGCGGGGACGCCGGGATGTGAACTCGGCAAGCCAAGAACTTGCTTCAATCGGGTTGCGAAGGGCCTCGGGTTCTCTTAGCCCCGTCCTCGTCATTCCCCGAGCGGTGCAGAAAGGGGCAAACACCATCTGCAGGCCGGCACAGTAGGATCACCGAGCAGAAATCCATCGCGAAGTTACTCTGCATGCCCATCGCATCCCAATCAGCCCTCCATCGGCTGAACCCTTGGTGGCTGCCTCATCCGCCTGGGCCCGGATATCGGCATTAGCCTCGTCATCCTGCTCGCGAGTCACCTGGGGAATGTTGTGCTGGCCAGACTTGTCGCTACGCCGACGCTTCTGCTGATCCGAGGGACTCTCGGGGTCTTCCTCTCTACTAAGTACCCGCTTGCCATTGCCCAAACATGAACCCGGAGGAGCCTGGAATGCCCTCAGACCTTCATCGCCACCGTCGCTGATTCCAAAGAAAGGAGGTGTCTTTGCCTGGAAAGGGGGCCCACTCCCAAGCCCCGAGCCCATGTCGCCCTCATCGGGCTGAGGAGCCATACCGCTCACGCTGCCATGTTCGCTCAGGGGTGAAACGAGGGGTGGCGTGGGCCTTTTATATCCAGCGGGCATCTGTATCTCTCCTCCCTGCTGCTGATGGGTCACGGCCCGCTTCAAGTTGGAGCAAAGTCTCTCTCGTACTCTGAGCAGCAGCCGCTATCGAGGTACGGGTGATCAGGGTCACACTCGAGATGACGAACCTTCGGTGCAGCTGCCCGATCCCACCTAGTGTCGGCAATCTTGTCATTGTAGAAGGCGTCGTTGAGAACGATGTGGTTGTCCCGGAGGGTGGCCGCAACCATCTCGTCCACGTTCTCTTGCTTCTCCATACCGGAAGTATGGTCAGGGTCGATCCCACCGCCGCCATTGATCCAGGGGGTGGACACTGCAGCTCGCCCGGTCACAGGCGCAGGTGCACTCAGGGGCGCCATCACCCGGACCATCGTCCTCGCCGTCGAGGAGGCAACCATATGAAAGAGCTGTAGACATCCATCTGGTGTTTCTTCGGCTTCCAGAATGGTGTCTGGAGACAATTGACCCGGTATGCACGGGAGCCGCCGACGTACTCCTCAATCTTGCATCATGTGAACCACCGTTTAGTTGAGGCGCTCCAGGGTCGGCTTGACGAGCTCGTCTTCGGGATCCCACTAGACAACACGGCCCACGATCCTGGAGCATAACTGGCCCATCCGTGTCATCTTCCGACTGGTATAGTCAGCGACCAAGGCAGGCGGGTTGCACACCCAGACGAAGGTTGAAGGGATTCGCGAACTGCATGCGCAAGATCTCATACGCCACCATTTTGCGAAGAGTGGCTCCCTCGATCTACTCTGAGATCCGACCGGTGAAAGGATCTCCAGCACAATCTTGCGGCACATTTTGTCCTCAACCACTTGACCTGAGGGTATGTCCCGGCGCAGACGACAATGTACATGTGCCAGCGGACCACCATCTTCTGGCCCATACGGTACAGGCGACCTATGACCTGAAACAAGCTCCAGTAGCTCCGGGCATACTGCACAATGATGCCGTTGCAGCACTGGCGGTGGAGGTTCAGCCCGGCCATGGAGAGGCTCATGTTGATGACGAGAGTTTCAATGTCAGAGGTGTTTGAATTGAACTGCTGAACCATGTTGTCGCGCTCGTTCTGGGTATGTATGAGAGACGCGGATGGAGCCAACGCCAAGGGAGGGAATGGCAAGAACTGCTTGGACGTGACTGGACATGTGGTTAGCCTTATTTGGTCACCAGTCCGTATACTCACTCCAGTCGAGGTGGGCTCTGCGAGGGGGGCGGGCGGCGCCATCCATGTACCAGAATATACACCTGAGAATTGTCTCGTTGCTCATGGTGATCATTTGGTAGGGCATTGGTCAAGTCGTTCCGCCAGGGGTACAGGTTTATACGGAGGCCGTCCTGCTGTCATGACCTCCTCTTCCTCTTCCTCTTCCTCTTCCTCTTCCTCTTCCTCTTCCTCTTCCTCTTCCTCTT